>PVIH01018856.1:0-37195 GCA_004025045.1 Sigmodon hispidus
TTCCAGCTTTTTTCTTCAGGTTTTCTATTTCCATCTTTGCCTCATTTTGTGCCTTTTTTATTGCTTCCATTTCGGCTTTTAGTTCCTGGCATGTTTCTTTCACAGATTTGTTCATCTCTTCCAATTTTTTGTTTGTATTTTCTTCTATTTCTTTAAGGCTTTTTTTCGTATCTTCTTTGAGAGCTTCAAGGCTTTTTTTATATCTTCTTTGAGAGGTTCGATGATCATCAAAAAGGAATTTTTGGTGTTGCTTCCTTCTGTTTCCTCTTCATTGCTCAGTTCAGGTCTTGTATTTGTAAAATCGCCACTCTCTTCTGGAGTTACCATATTGCCCTTTGTATTATTATGTAATTTCTTGCACTGATGTTTGCCCATGGGTTCAGTGGTTCACGATTAGACGGGTCCTGGTCAGTTGTGGCACTTTGGTTTGTGTGTCTCCTGTCACCTCTCTGGTCAGGGTTCGAATCCGCCCCTCAGAGACCCCTGCAGTTGGTTTGCTCAGTTCACTCAGTTCTGGGTCGCAGTAGGGATCCTTGCAGCAACCCTCAGCAGCAGCAAGAGCTGTGGGTGTGGCCAGGTGCAGAGTTCAGCTGCCCCCTGCTCCAGAGTGTGCTGGGACGCCGCAGAGAGCACCGGTCCTGGTGGTGGAACCGGAAGCAATGGGAGCTCAACTCTCCCTCCCAGGCCAGGATACAGGCACTGAGGCCTGCCGAACCCTCCTCACCTCTGGTGAGGGTTCGAATCCGCCCCTCAGAGACCCCTGCAGTTGGTTTGCTCAGTTCACTCAGTTCGGGGTCGCAGTAGGGATCCTTGCAGATACCCTCAGCAGCAGCAGGAGCTGTGGGTGTGGCCAGGTGCAGAGTTCAGCTGCACCCTGCTCCAGAGTGTGCTGGGACGCCGCAGAGGGCACCGGTCCGGTGGCGGAACCCCTTAAATACCTTCTTCATCCAGATGTATCCCATCAATTAAAGCCATGAGCTACTCTATTTTGGTAGTCAGCCATGAACTCACAGAAACATGGAAAGATCTCTCTCTGGAGTTATGGTATTAAAGGCATAGGTCACCAGTCCTGGCTCACCCCCTCCCCCTGCCTCCTCCCATGCTGGTATTAAAGGTGTGTGCAGACATTGCCTGTTTGGTCTTGTACTCACTGAGATCTTCTGGATCCTCATACTGAGAAAAAGTGTGATCTCTGCCTAGTTTGACTGTGGGTTGCTATCTTGGTATTCCAGGTTTTATTAAATACATATTACCACATATTCTCATTTGTGTCAAAAATAAAAATAGAAGGTTATAACTATAAATATGTTGGAATATAAGGGTAGATTATTAAATCAACATTTACAAAGCAATTATTAGCTTTATACATTTTATACTAGATTGGATTTTTTGGATATTGTATACAAATTGTGTATACTAATAAAAAAGTTGAAATTAGTTTTGTTACTGTACATATATCTCTATGTTTGATCAAGGTATTATACTTATACAGTTCATCTTACAATGTAATATAAATTGCTAGTCTATGGAAGTTATTATTGCTAACTAGTTAGGGTATAAAGAAATAAAAGTTAGTAGTTAGATATTATAAACAAACTTATAGTCATATTAGATATGTCTTCAAGATCAAATATATTTTAGATGAACAGTTCTTCTTTAAACACTTCAGAGATCCATAGAATATGACATTTAAAATATTTTTAAAACATAGATTCTTATTATTTTATGACAATGTGATATCTGCTTCTGGCAGCACAAACCCACTTCAGAGATACAGTTCATAAAAACATATCACCACAGTTCCCCAGTCATTCCTGCTCACTCTAGATAAGCAATAAATCACAGGCTTGCTCTTGTGACCATCACAGCAATAGGGGGAACTTTAGTAGCTAGATAGGAACATCCATCCTGGTTAGATCTCTCAAATCAGTAGCTAATGTTAGGATCTAACACATTTACAAATCAGGAATCAACACAGTAATGTACACTCACCAATTGTCCCTACATCATACAGTCAAAAATTTTCTTCTCTTGCCTACAAAGTCACCTCTTTATAACTAAATCTATGTCTTAAAAAAAGGAGAAATCAGGAGATGCATTACTTGAATTCAAATCAGAACGTGCTGCGTAAAATTTTTGGGCCTTAGATTCTAGCCAGAACCTTTCAGCTATCACAGAATTCTAAGGTTCCTGGACCTGAGCATGAGAGCATAATTAGCAGGATCTAAAACCCACAGGCTAAGAAATCTTCTACTAGAACTCTCAAGTTTTGGAAAAAAATCCCTGGTTTGCAGAACTCCAAGATATTGTAGGGCATAAGTATGCCTCAGTGGTGCACCAGGATTGCAAGCTTGAGGGGGATGCAAATTCATGCTTCAATACACTTTCACCACCCTTTTACAACCTAGAAGAGAGCTAAAAAAAACACCAAACAATAGAAAGGAGTCAGAATTACAGGTGTCAGTAAAGTATAAAGGTAGCTGATAGGGAATGAGCTATCTGAGTAGGGGAAGAGGATACAAGAGACAGGTCAGACCTTAATATGGTACTCAATTATGCCAAATATTGAGCCAGTGACATGCACTGAACATTGCATGGATGTATGCACTTATGTCTTAATTCAGGTTGCCAATGCTCTGAAGAGACACTATGACCATGGTAATTCATAAAGAAACATTTAAAATGGGGTTGTTCTCATACAGTTTAGAAATTCAGTCTATTATCAACATTATGACAGTATAATAGTGTCATGAAGGCTGACAAGGTTCTAGAGCTGACATTCTTTCATTTTACATGCTATGGGAAGTTGACTGAGTCACTACATGGTATCCTGAGCTTAAAAAACCTCAAAGCCCACATCAGAGTAAAACAGTTTCTCTAACAAGGTCATGCCCACTCAAACAAAGCCACACCTCCTACTACAGTGCTACTCTCTATGATATTATGAGAGCCATCTACAATCAAAATATTACATTATCAAAATATTCTTGCAGGACCAACTTTTGTTCCTTGGTGACCATTGTGCCTTTCATTGTCTTTTTCCTTGCATAAGTGAGAGAAATTTGTGGTGCCAGAGAGATTTGAAAAGCCACAGGATATTTTAGACATGGTGGACATGAGTCATCTCAGGAAACTTGAAAGTATGAGTTCACTATATAAACAAAGGATTGGTGAAAGTATGAGGTATTGCACAAGCTAAAACTTCAAGAACTATATTGAATAGATAAGAGGAGAGAGATCCTGTGAGTAGGGTTGAATTTTCTGTTTTGTTTCTTTAAAAATCTATGATTGGTTTGTAGAAAGAAAAAAATCAGGATTAGGCTTAGAAATGGGGAAGAGGTTGCTTTTGTTTGTACAGGTGAAGAAAAGTTATGGGTATCATCAAAATTAATAAAAACTTGATTGGAACCAGAGAAACTCATGAAAATAAGAATTGATGGCCCATCTATCCATATTACAATTCTTACAGGTTGTAAGAGAAAACAAAAGGTTGGGGCAGGATTTTGTTTGCATCTTTACATAAAGCTAAAAATCCCCATCTTCAGGAGGATAAAAGACCTTGGACATCTAGAACATACAACAAAAGGGAAGCTATCCAGAAAAATTCAGAAGCAAAAAAAAATCACATCTATTGGTACCAATATACTCGATAAGGTAAAATCTTTCTTCTTAACCTCTGTCTTTAATGACAAGATAAATGGAAGGCCCAATTAAATTATAAATTAAGGTTGGCTTAGGAGTTGGAGACTGGCTCTTTCCTTCTCTAAACCCATGCATACTTGTTAAAGGAAAAGGCAAAATCTCTGTATCATATCAGAAGGGCCACCTGATATGTGACAAAAGAATGACCAAAAAGAAGGGACAGTTATATTGTCACTAATTTTATTCTGAATAGCAAATGTTTGTATTTAGCTTTCTGTATATTGTGTTAGGTTTTCGTCTCTTACCAGTTTTCTGCAGTGGTCCATGACAATGCCTAATTGTGAACTAGAAATATCCAAAAGGAAGATGGGGCCCCACAATGAGGATATCACATGGACTATGACAAAGGCACCTGGCTGACAAACACCAACCAAAGATCAGATTTGGACTACAAACTGCTCAGGACACTTTCAAGGTGGCTGGCTGAGATGAACCAGCTTCAAGACTACTCTAGCCAGGACCTGAAACAAGCCGTGCACTTTCCTGCTATGCAGAGACTGGATAACAAACAATACAGCTACACATTTCAGGATGTGACAATCAGTAACACTTTTCAGGATCCCCTAAAGATGTTGTTTCCCCACAGACATCAGGAAGTAAATTTAAGAACATGAGGCTCACATCCCAAGAGGTGGGTTGGGTGGCTATTGGTATTTTAATGGGTTATGGATGATTGTTGTTTAGGGTAATTGGTTAAAAATTGCTATTGGTCATGGTTAAAAAAAATTAAACAAGAGAGATTAGTTTTAGAGTTCTTATTAAAACAGGAAAAAAGGGATACAGATATAATAGTATATAAGGATAGATTATTGAATTTACTTAAAAAGGAAATTATTAGCTTTAAATATTTTATATTGGATTTGAGTTTTTGTATATTGTATGAAAACTGTGTATCTTGATGTAAGATTGAGATTAATTTTGTCACTGTAGATATATTTTTGTTTGTTCAATGTATTATACAATGTAATATAATTGCTAGTCCAGGAAAGTTATTTCCAATTAATTAAGATATAAAGAAATGCAAGTTAGTAGATAGACATTACAATCAAACATATTGTCGTATTAGATATACTTTGAAGATCAGATATATATTAGATGGACAGATCTTCTTCAAGCACAGAGATCCATAGAATATGGCATTTAAGAAATTTCAAAAACATAGGTTATGCTTTTTTTGGCAATGGGACATCTGCTCCTGGCAGCACCAATCTACTTCAGAGATGATTATGGACATCAAGGGAACTCCTCCATATGAGTTGACCTTCTTTGTGACAAAAATTAGCCACTAGGCAAGAAAGTACTTTTACTTTGACTGCTGATAATATGATATTCAAAACGGACAAACAGGAGAAACACACAAAAGTATTGCTGAACCTTGCAAAAACAATCTAGAAAGGACGTTGGTAATAGCCTTCTTCCCAGAGAAGTATGTCAGATATACTAGGCCTATAGGGCAAACATGGATGCTTCAACAACACAGAAGAACTTTGGGTGACTGTCTAGGCAGCCAGCTGTTTCATTTTTGACTTTCTTGGAAGTTGCTATTTGCTTAATATTATTTCCTTCTTGGGTCTCTGAAGAATTTGAAGATCAAAAAGTTAATATTTATAGTTATATAGTGACCGTTTTAGAAAAGAAAATTACACAGTCAATAAGACAAAAGCATCAGCCTACAGAATGGGAAAAGATTTTCACCAACCCTACAAGTGACAGAGCACTGATCTCTAAATTATATAGAAAACGCAAGAAACTAGATCCCCAAATCTTTAATAACACAATCAAAAAATGGGGTTCAGGACTAAAAAGGGAATTCTCAGCAGAAGAATTACAAAAGGCTGAAAGGCACTTGAAAAAGTGCTCAATATCTTTAGCCATCAGAAATGCAAATCAAAACAGCTTTGAAATACCACCTTACACCTGTCAGATTGGCTAAGATAAAAGACACAGATGAGTTGGTGGTGCCTTTTAAAAATATGTACAGGTCTCATTGGCTCACTCATGGTTTTGTCTGTTTATTTATGGTTTGAAGGAGATGTGTCAGCTATGAAAATACGTGACTTCTTTGTTCATAATAATAAAAATAAATAAATAAATAAAATATTATGCAATTAAAAGTACATTTACAGAAATGCAAATGCTTACAATTTTGTATAAATGGAATTAAAAAATATGTATTTTTAAATTTAAAAAAAAAAAAGACACAGATGACTTTGTGTCTTTTATCTTGATGGATTTGACGTCCAAATCAAATCAAAACTCAAATCCTCAACATAAACCCAGCCACTTTCAACTTGATAGAAAAGAAAGTGGGAAATACACTTTTATGAATTGGCACAGGTGACTACTTCCTAAATATAACACCAGTGGCCCAGACACTAAGACCAACAATCAATAAGTGGGATCTCCTGAAGTTAGGAAGCTTCTGTAAAGCCAAGGATACTGTCAATAAGACAAAACGACAGCCTACAGAATGGGAAAATATTTTCACCAATGCTACAAGTGATAGAGGACTGATCTCTAAGATATATAAAGAGCTCAAGAATCTAGAGCCCAAAACCTTGAATAACCCAATCAAAAAATGGGGTTCAGATCTAAAAAGGGAATTCTCAGCAGAGGAAATACGGATGGCTGAAAGGCACCTGAAAAAGTGCTCTTCATCTTTAGTCATCAGAGAAATGCAAATCAAAACAACTTTGAGATACCACCTAACACCTGTTAGATTGGCTAAGAGAAAAGGCACAGATGACAGCCTATGTTGGAGAGGATGCAGATCAAGGGGAACACTACTCCATTGTTGGTGAGAGTGTAAACTCAGTCACTTTGGAATGCAGTATGGTGGTTTCTCAGAAAATTGAGAATCAATCTCCCCAAGGACCCAGCAATACCACTTCTGGGTGTATACCATAAAGAGGCACATTCACACTCCAAAGGTATTAGCTCAACTATGTTCATAGCAGCATTATTTGTAATAGCAAGAACCTGGAAACAACCTTGATGTCCCTCAACTGAAGAATGGGTTAACAAACTGTGGTACATCTACACAATGGAATACTACTCAGCAGTAAGAAAAAATGATATCCTAAAATTTTCAGGCAAATGGATGGATTTGGAGAATATCCTCCTCAGCGAGGTATCACAAACTCAGAAACATAAGCAGGGGATGTACTCACTCATTAGTGGTCTCTAAACAAACAAACAAAGAAGAAAAAAGCCAATCATGCCCAAGCTGCAAACCATAACCACTGAACAGCTTGGGATCAGAAACACCCTGGACTGACCCTTCAAACCCCAGTCCAACTATAGGAACACCTGACTCACTCTTGAGGGAGGATGGACAAAACTGGATTTGGCCAGGAGTGGAGACTGATCCAAGCATTATTGGGTCAGTGGGACCATAGGACTGACTGCTGCCTGCCCAGAAAGGGGATGGGGAATTGTGGAGAAGGAAAACTGACCTGATGTGGCGGGAGGGGGAACGAACCTTGAATAAGGATATACAGGGATAGAAAAAAAAATTCAGAGGAAAGCTGAACACAAAGTAATTTTATGTGTAGGAAACTTATTTGCATTATTACCCTTGATAATTCATGCTTATGAATTTTATTTTCTTTATAGTTATTGTTAACTTATCAACATTTTAATTTCATTTTACTGTTTTTCTTGATAAATACAAAATAAATAAGGAAAAAAAGAGGAAAATTCATAGCACTAGATGCCTAGAGAAATCCCACACTATAGAACTAACAATGCAGCTGAAAGTCTTAGAACAATTAGAAGCAAACTCACCTAGAAGGAGTACATGGCAGGAAATAATCAAATGTAGAGCTGAAATCAATACAATTGAAACAAAAACAATAATACAAAGAACCAATGAATTAACGAGTTGGTTCTCTGCGAAAGCCAACAAGATTGATAATCCCTTATCCAAACTAATCAAAAAGCAGAGAGTATCCAAATCAACAAAATCAGAAATTAAAAGGGGTGTATAACAAGAGAGCCTCCAAGAAATCTAGAGAATTATCAGATCATACTATGAATATCTTTTTTTTAAAAAAAAAAATGGAAAACCTAGATGAAATGGACAGTTTTTTATACCGGTACCATTTTCCAAAATTAAAAGAAGACCAGATTAATTACCTAAACAGACCTATAGCCCTAAAGGAAATTGAAGCTGTCATTAAAAGCCTCCCAAGTAAAAAAAGCCCAGGTCCAGATGGTTTCAGGGCAGAATTCTACCAGACATTCAAGGAAGAATTATTATCATTTCTCCTCACACTATTCACACAGTAGAAACTGAAGCAACATTACCAAATTTCTTTTATGAGGCCACAATTACCCTAATACCCAAGCTACTCAAAGACAAAACAAAGAAGAAGTACAGACCAATTTCCCTCATGAATATTGATGCTAAAATTCTCAACAAAATTTTGGCAAACCATATACTACAATATATAAAAAATATCATCGACCAAGACCAAATAGGCTACATCCCAGAAATGCAGGAATGGTTTAACATATGAAAAATGCAAGTCCTAATGATTCTCTGGCATCGTCAATATTCACACAAATGGGGGTGGGTGGATGAATAAAATGTACACACAATTCAATAGTTAGACCACCAAAAAAGATGTCGTCTTCACATGTCCAATCTGGCTCCGGGCCTCTTCTTCCTCTGGCTGCGTCCTCTAACCTACTGAACAAACAAGATGAATGTCGCTCCTGGGGTCTTTCTAGAGGTGGCCTAAACAATTCCATTTCAAAGTCACTCCTAGAAGACGGCTCTATGAAGCTAATCCTGAATTCCTACCTTTACCCTACCCTGTGTCAGCGATCTCTACAGCTAATGTCCAGACTTAGTCAAAGGTCTTTCTAAAGGGTTGGGGAAAGGTTGAGAGCAGCTTTTCCATATTACATACAAGGCCTTCTACGGTGGCGGGGAAACCTTCGCCAGCGTTTCCGACTGGCTGCATGCGATGTCACGTCCCAGCTACTCACCGGTGGATTCCTCCGGTCGCTGTTCAGGGCTCGGCTCACCTTCCTCCAGGATCAGCGAGGCGTCTGTCCATCCAGGTCTGAGGGCTCGTCCACAGGGCGGTCCCCTCCCAGCGATGGCCGAGCGTTGCTGTGCAGACCCGCCGCTGGAGCTTCTCCACGGGCCCAGCCCTGGAGCCAGGGAGCCTGTTTAGTCGAGGAGGCCTCCGCCATCGAGGCGCTTCTTGGCCTGTAGGATCGCGGCTCGACCGAGCCGGTGGCTGTTGTGAGGGCTCCTGCTCCGAGGCTGCTCCCGGGCTCCCCAGGTCATCCGGTGCAGGCTCTCAGCCGGAACTCCATGGATGTATGCCCTTGATGAAAGAGGTGTGCCATTGTGGCTGGACTTTTCTTCTCATCCCTAATGTCTCTTATTTGTGGTTCTGAATCAAGATTTGAGTTTTTGGGTTTTCTATACTTATGCTATTACGTATACTAACTCTATGAAACAACAAATCCAATTAAATTATTTTTATTGAACATTGTTTTGGTCATGTTTTATCACAGCAGTAAAAGGTTATGAGAAAAGTTGGAATCAGAAAATGGATTATTTCTTTGATTAGCCTGACTGGGTTAGTTTAAAAAATGTAAAATGTTTTAGAGTAGAAAGATAGTTAAATGAGGTTCATTTTGCTGTCCTTATAAAAACTTTAAAACAGTTGTGCAGTGAAAATTGCACTGTTTAGATGTCAAGCTTGAGAGATTCAAAGTTAACCTTAGCAACTTGACTAGAGAGTATTCTTATAATGTTTTTGTAAAGAATATGTGCATAGTGGTGGTCAGGTCCCCTCAGAGAATGTAAGGTGTTAAAAATAGAGGGAAGGATTCCAGCCATCGTGGTCAGGAAAATCTTGTAATCTAACAAACTAGGAACAAAAGTGTTTATTTATATAGAACCTAGTAAGCAGGGACACATTCACAGTGATCCAAACATAGATTAAGATCATTTTTTGTTTTGGACATGTGTGTCACTTTCTTTGCTTATCTTTTAGTCATCATTGACAAACCAATACAAAACAAAGTTATCATTTTCAATAATTTTCTTTTAAGTCTTGAAATCATTTATAAACAGAATCATTATTTTTACTTATTAATCCATAGCCCAATTTTCAAAAGTATAGAAACGTATTCTCACATTGTTAGCTTCGACTGTTTCAAGGACATTAGAACAAAGTCTTCAAGCCAGCCAAAGCATCATGCCAATTTCCAAGCAGTGTATTAAAAAACACAGCTCTACAGAAGGTACTACAAAAAACTCCAACCAAATGAGGTTAGATACATCCATGACAACATAAAAAATTAATAATCCCATATTGTCAAAACCTTAAGAACACACACATAAAAATAACAAATAGCAGGAATTATCAACTAGTAGTTTTTAAAATCTCCCAATATCAATGTACCCAAGCAACCAATATGAACATACAGGCTAAAATAATGACACAAAAACAAAATCCATGCTTCTACTGAATAAGATAAACATACACACCTCAACATCAAAAATAAATATTACTTCAGAAAAAAGGGTTGAAAAATAATATTCTAAAACAAAGCTAAGAATAATGATAGTGTAGCTATTTTAACATTTAATGAAATAGACTTTAAACCAAAATTAAAATGAGATTTCATAGTCATCAAAAGATGAGTTAACCGGCGCGACAGGGCACCTGCGGGAGGTCTAGGTCACGGTGGAGCATCGTCATCTACTGAGATGTGTTCCTGCATGACCGTGTCTCGGTTTCTCACCCACTGAGTAAAGTTCTGCACGGCGGGTCTACGAGGTCCCTCCAAGGTTAAGGTGGCGGCCACAGGTCCTACATCTGGGCCAGTGTCTGTTTCCTAGTGCCACCACTGCTTGGAGGAAAAACAATGCCTTTGGGCAGCCTGCTTGGCCTGCTGAGGCACTGTGCTGTGAGGGCAGCCTGTCCTGCACCCTGCCACCTACACACATCCTCTTGGAGAGCTGACAGCAGCAGAGCCTCACTCACCCGACTGCGTCGCCAAGCCTATGCTCGTCTCTACCCTGTGCTGTTGGTCAAGCAGGATGGTTCCACTATCCATATCCGATACCGAGAGCCACGACACATGCTGTCGATGCCCCTAGACCTGGATGCCCTATCTCCTGAAGAGCGCAGGGCCAGGTTCCGGAAACGTGAGGCTCAGCTCCTACAGAAGAAGAAGGAAGAGCCAGAGATGATTGACAGTTTTGACACTGAACGATACAAATGGTTTTGGACCAAGACCAAGAAGTAACTGTGTCAGGGAGTCACACCAGAGACACTTTGTAAGGATAGAGAGACATCTGTCTGTAAACCATACATCCTTGAAACCATAGCCCTTTTGTCATTTCCCCCTCCAGACAAGGTCTCTGTGTATCCCTGACTGTCCTGGAACTTGCTTTGTAGACCAGGCTGGCTGGATCTCAGAGATCTGTCAACCTCTGCCTCCAAAGTGTTGGGATTAAAGGAGTGTGCCACCAAAAAAAAAAAAAGATGAGTTAACCAAGAAGTTGTCAAAATTATGAACTTTTATGTTCCAAATACATGGGTGTCATTTATGTAACCAAAACATTACTAAGGTTTAAATTACATATTAAACCTCATACCCTAATAGTAGAAGACTTCAGCTTCCCACTCAGAACAACAGATTATCAAGACTAAAATTATACACAGAAATAACAGAACTAGAAGATGTCATGACCAAGATAAACTTAAAAAGTATCAACAGAATGAGAATGGTTATCTCAAACACCAAAAATTATACCCTTTTCTCAGTATATTATGAAACTTTCTCTAATATTTACCATATACTAAGATATAAAGGTAGTCTTGACAGATACAAAAACCCCTCAGTAACCCTCTATATTTTATCAGGTCACCATAAATTATTGTTGAATTTCAACCAAAGCAAACACCACAGAAAACCTACAAATACATAGAAGCTCAAGAACTCTCAAGTAAATTATCATTGAGTCAAGAAAGAAATTTAGAAATAAGCAAAAAAATTTTTGAAGAGTACCATGAAAATAAGCATACAACACAGCTAAACTTAAGTGACATGATGAAAACAATACTAAAAGAAAATATACATAGCATTAGCAGACCTTCTATGGTACTTAAAGAAATCTCATACTAGCAACTTAACTACACATCTGAAAGTTCCAGAACAAAAATAAGTATATATACCCAGAAAAACTAAATGGCACAGCATAATCAAGGTGATGCCTGGCATAAGCGTAATTAAAAACAGAGAGCACAATATAAAGAATAAATAAAACAAAGAGTATGTTCTTCAGGAAAATGAACAAGATAATTTATCCAAAGAAATAAAAATGCAACAGAAAATCAAGATTTAGAAATAAAATCTAAAATCAGAAATGAAAAGAGTAGAGAATAACAAGAGACAACTGAGGATATTCTGATAATCATACTATAAAAATGGTAATTTATAAAATTGAAAACTCTAAAAAATTTGGAAAAGTTTCTTGATAGATACCACTTTTTTATTAGGAATAAAGTCATATTTTTTAATCCATGTATCCCCTTGTTCAAGCTCCCTTCCCCCTCCCACCCCTCCCAGTCACTCTCTCTTCTCTCCATCACTTTATCTCCGCCCCAGCAAGGGTAGGAGGTCCCAAGGTCCCAATGTGGCTTAGTTCAGCATCCACTCCGGAAGATGCACCATTTTTAAAATTTAGCTCTAGATCAGATAAACATATAGCTCATATCCTTGAAGGAAATAGAAGCTGTCATTAAATGTCTTCCAACAAAGAGAACAACAAAGCCAAACAAAATTTTTACCAGATTTCTAAAGAGCTAATACCAATACTTTTTAAATTATTCCATCAAATAAAATAAAGCATATATTTTATAAATATACAACAAATAAATAAAAACATATACAAATTCTTTGTTATGAGAACACAGTCATTGAGATCCACAAGCCACACTAATATTTAACAAACAGAAAATTGCATACAAATTTTCCTCATGAACATTGATAAAAAACTGTTCAATAAAATTCCTAAAAATAAAACCAACAACACATGAAAATTATTATAAACCATGAGCAAGTAAAATTCATCTTAGTATTTTATATAATGTTCATTAGATGAAGAGCTGTCAATGTCATCCACTGTATAAAGAAACAATAAAATAATTATCACATAGTGAATTTATCACATTCTGAAATCCATTACTCCTTTTATGTTAAAAGCTTGAGGAATGGGAATAGTAAACTGAAACCCAGCATCAACTAAATGGAGGGAAACTCAATCATATTTCACTAATATCTGGAACAAGACAAGGATGTTCATGTATTCAATATACTATTCATAGTTTTATCTATGACAATAAGATAAAAAGGAGGTAAAGCTGTTATAATTTAAAGAAAAAAGTAACACTCATGCTATTTGCAGATAATATGATGGTATATTGATCAAATAGTGATCCTCACAATCCTACCACTGAACTCCTACTGGTGAAAAATGCCTTCAGTAATGTGGCTGTATACAAGATTAACTCAACACTCAGTAGAACTTTTATGTAGAAATTATAAATTGGCTTTAGAAGATCAGAGAAACAAAACTTTTTATAAAAGCCACAAATAATATAAAATATTTTGAAGTAACAAGGGAAAGATTTATATAACATGATCATTAAGTTTTGAAAAATGAAATTGAAGAAGATAACAGAAAATGACAAGATCTTTTAATAATAAAGGCGATTTACAAGAAGCCGACAGCCAACATCAAACTTATTGGAGATAAACTCAAAGCAGTCCCACTAATATGAGGAACTAGACAAGGATGTTCTCTCTCCTCTTATCTATTCAATATAGTCCTCGAAGCTTTACCTAAAGCAATAAGAGAATGAAAGGAGATTAAGGGGATACAAAATGGAAAAGAAGAAGTGAAACTATCTCTATTTGCAGATGATATGATTGTATATGTAAGTGACCCACAAAAATCTACCAGGGAACTTCTACAGCTGATAAACACCTTCAGCAATGCAGAAAGATATAAGATTAACTCAAAGAGAACAGTAGCTCTTCTATGAACTAAAGATGAAAGGGTTGAAAAAGAAATAAGGGAAACATTACCCTTCATGATAGCTGTAAATAGCATTAAATACCTTGGAGTAACTATAACCAAAGAAGTAACAGACCTATTTGACAAAAATTTTTAATCACTGAAGAAAGAAATTGAAGAGGATATCAGAAAATGGAAAGATCACCCATGTTCCTGGATAGGAAGGATCAACATAGTAAAAATGGCAATTCTACCAAAAACAGTGTACAGATTCAATGAATTGCCCATCAAAATCCCAACACAATATTTTATGGACCTTGAAAAAAACAATACTCAACTTCATCTGGAATAACAGGCAAGCCAGGATTGCCAAAACAATTTTACTCAACAAAAGATCCTCAGGATGCATCACCATCCCCAGCTTCAAGTTATACTATAGAGCTACAGTAATAAAAAACAGCCCGGAATTGGCATAAAAACAGACTTGTGGATCAATATAATAGAATTGAGGACCCGAGCATTAACCCAAAAACCTTTGAACACTTGATCTTTGACAAAGATACCCAAAATATGCAATGGAAAAACGATAGTATCTTTAACAAATGTTGTTGGCATAGCTGGTTGGTAGTGTGTAGAAAAATGCAAATAGATCCAAGCTTGTCACCCTGCACAAAACTCAAATCCAAGTGGATCAAAGACCTCAACATAAATCCAGCCACACTGAACTTGATAGAAAAGAAAGTGAAAAATATCCTCCTACAAATTGGCACAGGTGACCACTTCCTAAATACAATACCAGTAGCACAGGCACTAAGAACAACAATCAATAAGTGGGACCTCTGGAAACTAAGAAACTTCTGTAAAGAAAAAGACACAGTCAATAAGACAAAAATGACACCCTACAGAATGGGAAAAGATTTTCACCAACCATACAAGTGATAGAGGACTGAGCTCTAAAATGTATAAAGAACTCAAGTAACTACAGCCCAAAATGCTGAATAACCCAATCAAAAAATGGGGTTCAGAATTAAAAAGGAAATTCTCAGCAGAAGAATTATGAATGGCTGAAAGGCATTTGAAAAAGTCCTCAACTTCTTTAGCCATCAGAGAAATGCAAATCAAAACAACTTTGAGATACTACCTGACACCTGTCAGATTGGCTAAGATAAAAGACACAGATGACAGCCTATGCTAGAAAAGTTGGGGATCAAGGGTAACACTCTTCCATTGTTGGTGGGAGTGTAAGCTTGATCAGCCACTGTGGAATGCAGTATGGTGGTTTCTCAGAAAACTGGGAATCAATCTCCCCAAGGACCCAGCAATACCACTTCTTTGTGTATACCCTAAAGATGCACAGTCACACTCCAAAGGCATTAGCTCAGCTATGGTCATAGCAGCATTATTTGTAATAGCAAGAACCTGGAAACAACCTAGATGTCCCTCAACTGAAGAATGGATTAACAAATTTTGGTACATCTACACAATGGAGTACTACTTAGCAGTAAGGAAAAATGATATCCTTAAATTTTCAGGCAAATG
This sequence comes from Sigmodon hispidus, assembly GCA_004025045.1. Classification (NCBI taxonomy): domain Eukaryota; kingdom Metazoa; phylum Chordata; class Mammalia; order Rodentia; family Cricetidae; genus Sigmodon; species Sigmodon hispidus. The sequence goes on from PVIH01018856.1 coordinate 15,299, forward strand.
GATGGATTTGGAGAATATCTTCCTGAGCGAGGTATCACAAACCCAGAAAGATAAGCGGGGGATGTACTCACTCATTAATGTACTATAACCATAAAAGCAAAAAGCAAAGCATGTCCATGCTGCAAACCCCAGAACAGCTTGGGATCTGAAACACCTTGGACTGGCACCTTGGATCCCACTCCCTTTATTTGAACACCTGACTCAATCTTGATGTTGGGGGGAGGAAATTGGATCATCCAGGAATGAATACTGAACTGAGTCATATTGTGACCTTGGGACCTTTCACTGTTGCTGGGATGGAGATGGGGAGATCGGGGGAAGAGAGAGTGACTGGAGGGTGTGTGAGGAGGAAGGGACCTTCATGCAAAATGTGACTTTATTCATAATAATAAAAAATTAATATTCTCTTTTTGTTCTGTGTATTTAGTGTGATGATTATCATGAATCACTGTTTTGTACTTAGTTAAGTGTACTGCACTTGCCAAAATAGGTCAATTTTCCCAAATTTTATCTTCCCCACAGGAATATTCCTCAGTCTTGTATCTGGCATTAGAAGGCTAATGCTGCATGATGTTACATGTGAAGACTATTAACAACTGGCCAAACAAAAATCCCTTAAAAGCCTGACTCAACAGTCAAGGTAATGGGTAAATGTATGTCATTTCAGTCAAAATTAAATTTGTATTATACTTTTTGATGTAATTTATACTTTTAATAACTCTAGTGGTGGTAACTTTATTAAACGGATAGTTTTATCAGTTTATTGAAGAACCCAGCTTTTCCACAAGAGCTACAACTCCCTATTCTGTTCATTTCATATATAAAATTAGTCATTAATTATTTTTCTAGAGTTTCTATGTCTCCTGCAGAAAAAGGTATGCAAAGGTCATTTACTTTACTGATCAGATTCACAAAGCAAAAGGGAAGCTCATAAAGCATGTTTTAATGTATCTCTATTCTTCATTCAAAGAAACTTTCTTTGCAATGACAGCTCTCAGTAATCAACCTCTTAGGTCTCATTGTAAATAACTGGATGAAAAAATATAAGCTTTAAAATCTATGCAAATTATGAGGGTCTATGTAAGTAACTTAAGGTGTGTAAATGCAAGTTTTTTAATTGTTATGAACAAAGAAGTCACACTTTCTATCCCTGTATATCCTTATTCAAGGTCCCTTCCCCCTCCCACCACATCAGGTCATTTTCTATTCTCCATATCTGCCCATTCCCGCCATGCACAGGCAGTAAATGTAAGTTTTTAAGGCATGAGAATTTGATAGTTTAAGTTGTGAGGGTGTATGAATGTGATTTAAAATGTGTAAATTGTATGTTAGAAATGAAAATTGTTTTGTATTCCTTCCCTGACTTGTATTCTATTGTTATGCTAGTATTTGGAAGATTGAAATCTTAACATTGATCAGCAAAATTCTGAAAATTGACTAATCTATCCCTAGTAAAGTACAAACAACTGTTATTATAGTCACAATGTCAACATTTTAAAATTGTTTAGCTTGTTTTGTAAGTAGAGACTTAAAAATAATTCTCTTTATACTGAAACTATGTCAATCCAATCTAAAAATATTTATGCAACTGTGAGGTTGAAAAAGTGCCCATGCTTCTAACACAAAACTGAGGCATGTGTCTACAGAAGCTGTTTTACTCTATTTGTCTTTTAAAAACATTAATTTCTTCTTTTTCTTTTTGCTCCTAAACATATGTATATTTCTAAACACACTGTAAACCATTTAGAGGTTTTGTGGGTTTTTGAAATTCTCTCTTTCCTGAATATCTCTTATCTCTCATTTTATTCTTCTGTTCCTGACCACATCTTTAATCTGCCATGTGGTAATATATCTTATACTTAATAAAAAACACCATGGAATCTCAGAGATCTGAAACACCCACAGTCAAACTCCTTACCTGGCACTGTCCCCAGAGTCACCCTCATTTTCTGATGAACACTTAGTAATAGAAGTGAGAGCCTCTCAGGGCTAACCTCCATGCCTTACTGGGTCAGTGAAAATATGAGACTAGTTGTATTTCACCAGCAGCTCATGAGGCTGGCCCACTCTACCTCAACCCCTTGTAGGAAATGGGGGAAATACTGAGGGCCTCCCACTTAATCTACACCTCTCATGCCTCTTCACCCAGCCAGACTAGAGTCAGCTTCAAAAAGGTCTTCTTTTCTTGATGATTGATTTGATCAAGGAACCCCTTGAACAATTTCTGATGGAAAGAGTTGGCCACAACAGCTTCAAGGCTCCTAAGTAAGATGATCCAGCCTCAGGGTCTACATAATACTACCAGGGCCCCCAGTCATCTGGAAATAACCTAGAGAACTACTCCCACATTTCCATAAAATGGATTGTGGTTGTTTGCAGTATTAGTTACAAATTGTTATACATAATGATGAAAAAAACTATACAAAGGCAATTCAAACTGTGGTTCATATTTTAAAAATGGGAAAATTCTGAGGGATTATACTTTTGTACATTATAGATACTTGTTCCTCCTACTGGTTTAATAAAACACTGACTGACCAGAAGGCAGACAGGGAACATGAACTGTCAAAATAAGAAAAATTTGGAAAGAGGAATAACAGAGCAGAGATACAAGCAGATGCAGAGAAACGAAGACAACAATGCTGCTCTGAAAGAAGGTACTAAGGCATGTGGCTAAACAAAATAAGAATCATGGGTTAATTTAAGAGTAAGAACTAGCCAGCAATATAACTGAGCCATAGGTGAAACAGCACAAAATTAATATGTGATTTTGTGTTATTATTTGGGATCAAGCAGTTGTGGATACTCTAATTGGGACAGATCATCTGATATTCTGGGATTAGTCTGGGTCAGTAACTATATACTACAATGCCAAGGTGTGGCTAAGATTAAAAGCTGGCTATGGAAGGTGATTCAACCCTGTAGTAGTAAGTTTCTGGCCTGTATGGCCAGTGGTCCAGACCTGCAGACCTGCAGTCCAACAGAATCACACAAACACTTATATTAACTTTATGCTGATTGACCTAGGGCCCAGGCATATAACTTGCTAACTCCATACTCTTAAACTAATCTATGATTTATGCCTTGTTCATCTATGTCGAAACATTCTCTCAGAACAGCATTTCAATTCTTTCCTCTGTGTCTGCTGACATCTCATGTGTTGTCTCTCTGGCTTCTCTGCTCTGTTCTTCCTGTTCCCAGGGATTTTTTTAGTGTGGTATCTGTGCTCACACTTCCTGTCTACCTTCAGCTGATGAACATTTTTATTAAACTAGTAGGTGGGAAAATTATTTACAATAAAACAGAAAACAAATCCACTACATTTCATCTTTTTCCTTTTAAAACAAGGACCCCCAAATGTAATTTCTTTTGTGTAGTTTTTTATCACCATTATCTATAAAAACTTGTAACCAACACTGTAAACAATCACAAAACACAATCCCACTAAGCCACCCAGCACCACCTAGCTCCTTGGTATATGAGTGCTTACCTTAATGGCAGAGTTACTGGCAGAAATTATGTTTACCTTTCCAACACTGGTAAATTTTAGGGTCTACACTGCCATCAAGACAGTATTGCTGCCCACTGTGTATAAGCTTCATTTGGCAACAGGGCCTTTTATAAGACTCACAAGTGTTTTATCACCAACAGTGAGTCAGGGAGCATCTATTAATGAGCCACACTTCTTAGAAAACAGAGCTCTTCTAAGAAAATGCTTCTATTAAGAAGCTTTTATTGCCTCAGTTTCATTTTTCACTGTAAGAGCAGTAACTTAAATCTGTCATAAGCACTTATGCTTATACCAATTCTTCTGTGAGACTTTAGGAACAAATCTTGTTGCAGCTTAGGCTGCACTTTGAAAACCTGACATTTTGTAGTTTAAATCCACATGCTGTGACAGGGAGTCTCTGTACCATGGCTCACTTGAGAGATACAACTCAGAAGCTGTTCATGGCTTCACTTCTGTGTTCGAGAACTTTTTCTAAGCTTTTTCAGGTATTTTTGAGGGTATATATACCCCATATTGGAGCACCATTTGTAGTATGAAGTTCTGGTTCAGACTAGGCACAAGGTCTGAAACTGGCCACAGCTGCTTAGCTCTGCCTTGCCCTGACATCCAGAGAAGCAATTCCAAAGTCCCAAAGAAACTCACAGAAGATCATATTAATTACATGCTCTTTGGCCTATGGCCTCAGGCTTATTGCTAGCTAGCTCCTGCACCTTCATTCATTTCCATTAATTTATGTTTTGACATATGGGTCCTGGCTTACCTTAGTTCCTTAACATCATACTCTCTAAACAGCAACTCACAGCATCTCTCTCTTATTCTGTCCTTCTTCTCTTTATCAGTGCTGAGATTTCCTACCTGGTTTTAAGATGTCTTGCCATAGGCCAGAACAATTCCTTTATTATCCAAAGATAATTTACAGCATACAAAAAAACATCCCATATCAGTATTATATTGTTCATTCAATAAAAATAGCAGAAATATCAGAGGACAGAAATACTCAGGCAGCCAAGCCTTCAAGGTAAGGGAGTGGTAACCCATGTATTAATTCCAACACTTGGTGGGGTAGAGATCTTTGTGAGTTCAAGGGTAAATAAAGCCAGGTGGTGGAGGCACATACCTTTAATTCCAGCACTAGCAAAGTTGAAACAGTAATTGAGATGTTGTGCAGGAGAAAGAAATATAAGGTAGGAGAATGCAGAATTTCCCCCTTTATCTGCAAACCCAGCCAATTTGAGGACTCCTGAAGATAGGACCTACCCTGATTGGCGCGAGGAGTTGGTTAAGTGAGGATTGGCTGTGGTTTTTGTCCTTTATCTGTAATATTTCAACTTACCTGTCTTTGGGTAGTATCATAATATTAAATAGAATTTGTGTAATAACCATTTGTACTTATATATTTGTGTCTATATGATACATAAACAAAAAAAACTATGTAAGGAATGAAAGTAATAATAGAAGTAGAAAGGACAGGACTGGTCAGTAAAGGAGCAAAACTGAGTAAATTAAATGGATGTGCATCTATCTTTCTATGTCTATTATATAATAATATCCATTATAGTATAGACATTCTACAATTACCAAACAATGATATCTAAACTATTGAGCATAATAATTTGTAAAAGTGAGAAGGCACAGAAAAACCCTGCCTGTTACATTCCCCCCAGCTGCTGCTGAGGTAATTTGCATAGCTACCCCCCTCCACCTCCAACTGAGTGAACAGATAACAGATAATGACTAGGGTCCCTGAAGGACAGACTCAGAGCCCGCCCAGAGTTGAGGAGGGGTCACCAGGCCAAAGCGTCTATATCCCAGCCAGGGAAGGAGAGTTGAGCTCCTATCGGTTCCGGTTTCACTTCCGGGACCTGGTGCTGTCTGCAGAGTGAGTTAAAGCACACTCTGTAGCAGGCACAAATAAAGTCGGCCTGTCACTATACCCCCAACAGCTGCTGAGGGAATTTGCACAGCTACCTACCTCCACCTCCAACTGAGTGAACAAATAAGGACTGGGGTCCCTGAAGGACAGACTCAAACCCCGTCCAGAGAGGTGACAGGAGGCACACAAGCCTGAGTGTCACAACTGACCAGGAGCCACCTAATTGTGAACCACCGAAGCCATGGGCAAACATCAATGCAAAAACTTATATAATAATACAAAGAACAACAAGGTAACTCGAGAAGAAAGTGGCAATCATACAAATACAAGACCTGAACTGAGCAATGAAGAGGAAACAGAAGGAAGCAACACCAAAAATTCCTTTTCGATGATCATCGAAGCTCTCAAAGAAGATATGAAAAATAACCTTAAAGAAATATAAGAAAATACAAACAAAAAAATTGGAAAAGATGAACAAATCTATGAAAGAAACATGCCAGGAACTAAAACCTGAAATAGAAACAATAAAAAAAGGCACAAAATGAGGCAAAGATGGACATACAAAATCTGAAGAAAAAAGCTGGAACCACAGATACAAGCATAACAAACAGAGTTCAAGAGATGGAAGATAGAATCTCTGAAGTAGAAGACTCAGTAGCTCAAATAGATATATCAGTCAAAGAAAACAGTAAAACTAAAAAAGCCATAACTCAAAATGTTCAGGAAATCTGGGACACCATGAAAAGACCTAATTTGAGAATAATAGGAATAGAAGAAGGAGAAGAAAACCAGCTCAAAGGCACAGATAATGTTTTCAATAAAATCATAGAAGAAAACTTTTCTAACCTGAAGAAGGAAATGCCTATAAAAATACAAGAAGCTTACAGAACACCAAATAGATATGACCCCAGAAAAAGTCATAGCACCACATTATAATCAAGCCACAAAACATACAGAACAAAGAAAAAATTTTAAGAGCTGCAAAAGAAAAGGACCAACTCGAGGGAAAGGTGAACACATAGTAAATATATGTGTAGCAATCTTATTTGCATTACCACCCTTGATAAGCCATGCTTATGATACTTATCCTCTTCATAGTTATTGTTAACTTTTCCTCACTTTAAATTCATGTTACTATTTTTTGTTAAATACAAAATAAAAAAGGGAAAAAAACAAAAAAAAACCAAAAAAACAAAACAAAAAACAAAAAAAAAGAAAAGGGCCAACTCACATATAAAGGCAGACCCATCAGAATAACGCCTGACTATTCAATGGAAATGATGAAAGCTAGAAGGGCTTAGTCAGAAGTTATACAGAAGCTAAAAGAACATGGCTGCCAAACTAGAATACTTTACCCTGCAAAATTATCCATCACCATAGATGGAGTAAACAAGGTATTTCAGACAAAGTCAGACAGAAAGAATATCTATCTACCAATCCAGCACTACAGAGAGTATTAGAGGAAAACTCCAACATAAGGACCCCAGATACACCCACGAAATCAAAAACAATCAATAATTCCACAGACGAATACCCCAGAGAAAGGAAATACAAACAAGTTACCACCAAAAATGGCAGGAAATATGAATCAATGGCCACTAATTTCCCTTAATATCAATGATCTCAACTCTCCTATAAAACATCACACACTAACAAGATGGATAGAACAACAGAAGAAGCCATCCTTCTGTTGCCTGCAAGAAACACACCTCAACCACAAAGACAGACACAGGCTTATAATAAAGGGTTGGGAAAAGATTTTCCAATCAAATGGTCCTAAGAAACAAGCGGGTTTGCAATCCTAATCTCTAACAAAGTAGACTTTAAGCTAAAAGCAATTAAAAGGGACCAAGATGGTCACTACTTATTCATCACAGGAATAATTGGTCAAGAGGAGATTTCAGTCTTGAATATTTATGCCCCTAATATAAGGGCACCTACTTATGTAAAAGAAACACTGCTAAAGCTTGAATCCCACATCAATTCTTACACCCTAATAGTGGGAGACTTCAATACCCCACTTTCAACCCTGGATAGATCAACCAGACAGAGTCTCAACAGAGAAATAAGGAGTCTAAAAGAGGTTATGATGCAAATGGATTCAATAGATATCTACAGAAGCTTCAACCCAAATGCAAAGGAATATACATATTTCTCAGCTCCTCATGGAACTTTCTCCAAAATTAAACGCATAATTGGTCATAAAGCAAAAATCAACAGATACAAAAAAAGGAAATAATCCCTTGTAACATATCTGACCAAAGGGCCTAAAGTTAGAGTTCAACAACATCAAAACCCAAAGAAAGCCTACCAACTCATGGAAACTAAACATCACTCAGCTGAACCATCTCTGAGTCAAGGAAGAAATTAAGGAAGAAATCAAAGACTTTCTAGAATTTAATGAAAATGAATCTACAACATATCCAAACTTGTGGGACACAATGAAAGCAGTCTTAAGAGGAAAATTCATAGCGCTAGATGCCTATATGAAAAACTTAGAGAAATCCCACACTAGAGACCTAACAGCTCAGCTGAAAGCCTTTGAACAATTAGAAGTGAACTCACCTACAAGGAGTAGATGGCAGGAAATAATCAAACTTAGAGCTGAAATCAATACAATTGAAACAAAAAGAACAATACAAAGAATCAACGAATCTAAGAGTTGGTTCTTTGAGAAAGTCAACAATATAGATAAGCCCTTAGCCAAACTAATCACAAAACAGTGAGAGAGTGTTCAAATCAACAAAATCAGAAATGAAAAGGGGAACATAACAACAGACCCCCAGGAAATACAGAAAATTATCAGATCATGTTTTGAAAATCTGTATTCCACAAAAATGGAAAACCTAGAAGAAATGGACAGCTTTCTGGACAGGTACCATCTAATAAAATTAAATGAAGATCAGATTAATTACCTAAACAGGCCTATAAGCCTTAAGGAAATTGAAGCTGTTATTAAAAACCTCCCCAAAAATAAAAACTCTGGACCAGATGGTTTTAGTGCCAAATTCTACCAGACATTCAAAAAAGAATTACTACCATTACTTCTCAAACTATTTCACACAGTAGAAACTGAAGGAATATTGCCAAATTCCTTTTATGATGCCACAATACCCTAATACCTAAGCCACTCAAAGACACAACAAAGAAGGAGAATTACAGACCAATTTCCCTCATGAATATTGATGCAAAAATTCTCAACAAAATTTTGGCAAACCGTATACAACAATGTATAAAAGATATCATCCACCACGACCAAATAGGCTTCATTCCTGAAATGCAGGGCTGGTTTAACATATGAAAAACTGTAAATGTTATCCATCATATAAACAAACTAAAGGAACAAAGCCACATGATCATATCCTTAAATGCGGAAAAAGCCTTTGACAAAATCCAACACTCCTTTATGATTAAAGCCCTAGAGAGATCAGGAATACAGGGAGAATACCTAAATATAATTAAGGCGATTTACAAGAAGGCGACAGCCAGTATCAAACGTAATGGAGAAAAACTCAAAGCAATCCCACTAAAACCAGGAACTAGAAAGGATGTCCTCTCTCCCCTTATCTATTCAATATAGTTCTCAAAGTTTTAGCTAAAGCAATAAGGGAACGAAAAGAGATTAAGGGGATACAAATTGGAAAAGAAGAAGTGAAGCTATCTCTATTTGCAGATGATATGATTGCATACATAAGTGACCCACAAAATTCTTCCAAGGAACTGCTACAGCTGATAAACACCTTCAGCAATATAGCAGGATACAAGATTAACTCAAAGAAATCAGTAGCCCTTCTATACACTAAAGATAGAAGAGCTGAAAAAGAAATAAGGGAAACATTACCCTTCATAATAGCTGCAAATAGTATTAAATACCTTGGAGTAACTATAACCAAAGAAGTAACAGAACTATTTGATAAAAATTTTAAATCCCTGAAGAAAGAATTTGAAGAGGATATCAGAAAATGGAAAGCTCTCCCATGTTCTTGGATTGGTAGGATCCACATAGTAAAAATGGCAATTCTACCAAAGGCAATCTACAGATTCAATGCACTGGCCATCAAAATCCCAACACAATATTTTTTGGACCTTGAAAGAACAATACTCAATTTCATTTGGAATAACAGGAAAACCAGGATTGTCAAAACAATTTTTCTCAACAAAAGAACCTCAGGAGGTATCACCATCCCTGACTTCAAGTTATACAATAGACCTACAGTAATAAAAACAGCCTGGTACTGGCATAAAGACAGACTTGTAGACCAATGGAATAGAATTGAGGATCCAGACATTAACCCAAAAACCTATGAACACCTGATCTTTGACAAAGAGGCCCAAAACATTCAATGGAAAAAAGATAGCATATTTAACAAATGGTGTTGGCATAGCTGAATGGAAGTGTGTAGAAAAATGCAAATAAATCCGAGCCTGTCACCCTGCACAAAACTCAAATCCAAGTGGATCAAAGACCTCAACTTAAACCCAACCCCTTTGAACTTGATAGAAAAGAAAGTGGGAAATACACTTCTACAACCTGGCACAGGCAACCACTTCCTAAATATAACACCAGTAGCACAGACACAAAGACCAACAATCAATAAGTGGGATCTCCTGAAGCTGGGAAGCTTCTGCAAAGCCAAGGACACTGTCAATAGGACAAAACGCCAGCCTACAGAATGGGAAAAGATTTTCACCAACCCTACAATTGATAGAAGACTGATCTCTAACATATATAAAGAGCTCAAGAATCTAGAGCCCAAAACCTTGAATAACCCAATCAAAAAATGGGGTTCAGATCTAAAAAGGGAATTCTCAGCAGAGGAACTACGAATGGCTGAAAGGCACCTGAAAAAGTGCTCTTCATCTTTATCCATTGGAGAAATCCAAACCAAAACAACTTTGAGATACCACCTAACACCTGTTAGACTGGCTAAGATAAAAGGCACAGATGACAGCCTATGTTGGAGAGGATGCAGATCAAGGGAAACACTCCTCCATTGTTGGTGGGAATGTAAGCTTGTTCAGCCACTTTGGAATGCAATATGGCTGTTTCTCAGAAAATTGAGAATCAATCTACCCAAGGACCCAGCAATAACACTTCTGGGTGTATACCCTAAAGAGGCACATTCACACTCCAAAGGTATTAGCTCAACTATGGTCATAGCAGCATTATTTGTAATAGGAAGAACCTGAAAACAATCTAGATGTCCCTCAGCTGAAGAATCGATTAACAAACTGTGGTACATCTACACAATGGAATACTACTCAGCAGTAAGAAAAAATAATAACCTAAAATTTGCAGACAAATGGATGGATTTGGAGAATATCCTCTTGAGAGAGGTATCACAATCTCAGAAATATAAGCAGGGGATGTACTCACTCATTAGTGGTCTCTAAACAAACAAACAAGAAAAAAGCCAAGCATGCCCAAGCTGCAAACCAGAACCACTGAACAGCTTGTGATCAGAAACACCCTGGACTGACCATTCACATCCCAGTCCAACTATAGGAACACCTGACTCACTCTTGAGGGAGGGTCTGACAAAACTGGATTTGCCAGGAGTGGAGACTTTACTAAGCATTTTTGGGTCATTGGGACCATTGGACTGTCTGCTGCCTGCCCAGGGAGGGGATGGGGAGTTGTGGAGAAGAAAAAATGACCTGATGTGGCAGGAGGGGGAAGGGACCTTCAATAAGGATATACAGGGATGGAAAAAAAATTCAGAGGAAAGCTGAACACAAAGTAGGTATATGTGTAGCAATCTTATTTGCATTATCACCCTTGATAAGTCATACTTATGATTTTTTATCTTCTTTATAGTTATTGTTAACTTATCAGCATTTTAAATTCATTTTACTGTTTTTTTGATAATACAAAATAAATAAAGAAGAAAAAAAAGAAAAATATTCAATTTCATATGGAAAAACAGTAAAACCAGGATACCCAAAATAACCCTATGCCAGAAAGGAACCTCTTAAGGCTTCAGTATCTGTGATCCAAGCTTTACTATAGAACTTTGGTAATAAATACAGCTTAGCACTTGTATAAAAACACATGTGAATCAATTGAAACAAATTGAAGACCCTGACATTAATCCACATACCTATAACAGCTGAGTTTTTGGCAAAAAAAAAAGCCAGAACTGTACAATGGCAAAAAGAAAGCAGAGTTCTTTTCTCATGGAGCTGCTTAGATCTTGGAGAGTGGGGGTAAAGGGTGAGTTTCAGGAATGTAGTGGGCTTGTAACCTACAGGATCCAATGAGATGTGGAAATAGGCTTGCCTGCAAAAGTCCTGTCTGCTGTGTGAAACCAGAGCTGTAATGGATAACAGTTTGGGAGTATGGGTTATGATCCAGTGCCCATGGCCCAGAGAGCCTTTATTTCTTAAAAAATATTTTATTTTAATATCTATGTGTTTGAGTGTTTTGTCTACGTGTATGTATGTATACCACATGTGTGCAGTGCCCACTGAAATTAGAAGAGGGCAATGGATACTCTGTGACTAAGTTATAGTTGGTTCTGATCCATTATTTAAGTGCTGGGAATTGAAATCTGGGCCTGCTCAAGAGTACCAAGTGCTCTTACCACTGTGTCATTTCTCCAGTTGCTCCTTACATTCCTTACATTAACCTCTCTCTCTCTTCTCTCTCTCTCTCTCTCTCTCTCTCTCTCTCTCTCTCTCTCTCTCTCTCTCTCTCTCTCCATCCTTCCATCCAAACCTTCCTTCCTTCTGTCCCTCCTTCCCTGTTCTGTGTGTGCCCATGTTTCTGACTTTCTTGACTCTACTTATCTATTTTAGACACAAAATGTAGTTTTTTCCTGAGTGATCTGGTAACATCAATGGTTGTTTTATAATATGGTCTTTAAAAGCCAGTTTGATGATACAGGGAAGAAATATAAACACACAGGCATTGGTGTTCAGCCTATTCACCCAGGATCATAATACAAGACATTATGACTCAACCAAAGGAAGGAGGAAGTGTCATATAAGGCACTTTGGGGAGTCATGGTTTAGCAGCATGAGATAGCACAGAACAACACAGAAATTCAGGGCATGTACAAGATCTGTCTGGGTTTTCTGATTGAGAAGAGAGATGTGGTAAAGTGGAAACTCAATTTCTGAACTGCCCAGGTCTCTTGACAAGGTAAGAGTAGAAAGAGCCTCTTTCTGACCCATGCATATGTGGTGTCGTCATGGTTTCTCTACTGTTTGTCCTTTTATAACTCTTCTGATTCCCTATCATTTTTTATTTTATTTTTCAGATGACAGTATATGATTCTCTCATTCCCTTTCCTTACTCAAAACCCTCTTATCTGTTTTTACATAATAATATGAACTTTCGTTTCCATTATCATTGTCTCTGACACTAAACCTCTCATCAAGTCTATTTCTCTCCATAAGTATCCAATAGTCATCATCCTGTGTGGTGATATATATTTGATAAATTAATCTGGAGTACAAGAGTCAGCCAAAGAGCCAAATCAGGTCAGGGGGTGGCATCTCACACCTTTAATTCTAGCTTTAGGAATGTGGAAAGAGGAAGTTAAGAGAGTGGGGCAGAAGAAGATTTTTCAGCTTCCCAGATACTTTTTTTCCTTTTGACTGAGGACTCAAAGGCATTCAGTTGGAGGATTCTTGGAGACAGGCCTGAGGAGTTGGCTGGGTGAGAAATGACTGTGGTTTGTTTTTCTATTGCCCTGAGATTTCAGTTCTTCCCCAATATCTGGCTCTGGGTTTTTATTATATACTAACTAGAGTTTGTGCAATATTTCTGTCCTAAGACTTCTTAATTCTAGAGTATCTAATACATATATAAACCAGAGTCCAAGAAATTTATCTGGAGACTCTCACCTGTGACTAGCATGTTCAGCAGGTCACTTGGTTCTGAGCACACATGGGAAGGTTGACTAGACGAACTGTAGCATTTGTAGGTCCTAGCATGTGCTGTAGTCCCAGGAGCTAAAGTTAAGGCTCCCCAACAAGATACATTTGAACATAATTTATATTCTCTCTGTACACAATCAGAATGTAGGTCTCAAATATGGCTTCTGGATAGCATTGCAATGGCACCATCTCTTCTGATCTTATTGAAGGAGCTATTTAGGGCCAAGAAGGAAGAGTTTCTGTAGACTCCTAAAAACAAATTTTGGGAGTTTGGGAGTAACTCTTTTTCACTACACGTCATGGAAACTGGGATAACAAAGGTTCTCCAACACCAAGTATTTCCTCCTACTCATATTCCCATGTGGGTTGTGTCTCCCAACCCACACCCATATCCATTTCTTTCAGTCTTTTGTTTATTTCTGTGTCTAGTAGTTTCAAACTCCATCTGACCAGGGTTTTCCCATGCAGATGACTGTAGCATTTATCTACCACAGACCTCTTCCCTTTTTTTCAGGTGGCAATTCTCTTTATTATGAATAAAGTCATATTTTTTATCCATGTATCCCCTTGTTCAAACTCCCTTCCCCCTCCTGCCCCTTCCAGTCACTCTCGAATGAGAGTAAAAAACAAGGCATGTTGGGTTTCAGTCTCCCCTTTGTATACATTTCATGCTCTTTTGAAGAAAGTGGAATCCCTGCCATGATATAATAATAGCAATTAAGCAGCTGACAGGAGCTCTTCTGTGTCCCTTCTGAATCTAGACTGATTTACCTAGTCATCCTGGGCCTTGTCTGTAGTCTCAGCTCACACAGGGCAGACTTGAGTCTGGATTCATAAAACTCATCCCCTCTCAACCTGATGGCAGCATCAGTACCTGGTCATACTTTTCTCAGTATTACTTCTCTTTCTATATGTGTCTGCCTTGAGTATGTTTTTAGTTACTAATTGCTGATGTTAGAAATGACCATTAAAATGACACAAAAAAGAACATGCATGTGTTATGTCTCAGATCTGTGGAGGTGAAAGGTTTGAAATGAGCCCATTGGTATGAGTTTCATGTCTTAAGGGATGCATTTTTTTCAAAGGTCACAGAGGAAGGATATATTTCTTTTTCTCTTCCAGGTTATAGAAGTCTCCTATACCTTTGGCTTGTGGACACTGTTTTTGGAACCAGAAAAATGGACTATGCCTCATGTTGCCTTGCTCTGACCTTCACTATCCTTCTCCTTCTCTTTTATGAGATAATGTAGCTACTCTAGCCTATCTGGATCATGCAGGAAATTTTCTTCATCGTAAAGTCAACTGATTAAAACATAAATTTCATCCTCAACCTCTGTTTCTCTTTCATATAAAAATTGTTTTATATCAACTCTCTGATGAAAACTCACCAAGAAAACTACATTAGACCTTTCTGAGTGGGGTGTTCTTCATAACATAACCATGTCATATTAAGCATCACTCTTAAAGATCTCTCTCACGGGCTGGAGAGATGGCTCAGCGGTTAAGAGCACCATCTGCTCTTCCAGAGGACCCGGGTTTGATTCTCAGCACCCACATGGCAGCTAACAACTGTCTGTAGTTCCAGTTCCAGGCAAACACCAAGGCAAATAAATAAATAAAAGTGTTAAAGATAAAAGATCTCTCTCACAACACATTCACTCTTGGAAGCAAGATTTTTGCACATGAACTTAAGAGTTTAAACAACCAAACCAACAAACCACATGACAAACATTAATTGGTTCTAAAGGTGGAAATATTACAGGAACATTCTCCTTACTACCTTAGTGCTAAGTCTCCTGTATTAATGTTTTGGAGCCTGAGACACTTGAAGACATCCCTGCTATTTTGGGGAATTACTATCTAATAAAAAGACTCAAAATCTCAATAGAAATGGTGGGATTCAGTCAGGTCTCTGGGACCTAGGCCTTGACACCACTCTCACCCATTGCTCCCCTAATCCAAAGCCAGCATGGAAAACTCCTATGAGCCAGAACTCCACATTAACAGCCCAGTTTGTTAGACACCCCATCAGTAAATTCTGCCACAAACCCCAATGCATTCTATCACCCATCAACTATAGTAGCTACCTGAGACTCACAATTCACGAGCACCTACTGCATCAACAGGTGAGTGACACTTGACCAAAACTAGCCAGAGATTCTGGTCTCCTTGGCCTAGGCCTTAGGGTAAAAACCTTGAAACATCGCTCCCATCCATTGCTTCCCAATATCAGGCCAGCAGAGAAAACTCCTACAGGCCAAAACTCCCCATTAACAGCCTAAAGGGGGGTCACCCTCATCTCTGACCTCTCAGCTGTGTGCCTAGGGACTAAACTGCTCCCATGCTGTTGTGCTGCTATTATGCCAGCCATGATCTGAGCAGATTGTTTTCTGCTGAAGCTGCACACCGTCTCAAGATGGGCTCAGGCAGCAGAAGTCACCCTTGTGTATACTTTAATGAAATAAAGTTTGCCTAAAGATCAGAGGACAGAACCAGTCATAGAATTAACCATAGAGGTCAGGGAGTGGTGACATACACTTTCAATCCTAGCACTTGGGAAGAAGAGGCAAAGATCTGTCTGAATCTCTGTTAGTTCAAAGCCAAACACAGCCAGGTGGTTTAATTCCTTTAATCGCAGCACTTTGAACTCCATGCCTCTGCTCTCAGTATTTGGAAATACACAGGCCTTTTATACCAGGAGTAAGAAAGTTGAAGGAGAACATTATATGACTGGGCAAAGAAAAAGGTATGTAAGGAAGAAGGACACAGAGTTTAGCCCCTTCCATTTCTTCTTGTGTTTCTCTTTATTTCACGTATTCAATATGAGGATTTTTGGAGATAGCCTATTTTTATGTGACTACCAAGCTATTTTTATTGCTGTAGGTCCACATTATAGCTTGAAGTCAGGGATGGTGAAGCCTCCTGAAGTTTTTTCATTGAAAAAGTTTGTTTTGGCAATTCCGGGATTTTTTGGTTTTCTTTTTTTTTTTATTCTTTCACTCACAAGCTTTAATTGTGCACTTGATGAGTCAGTCACAGCACATGATAAATAAGGCAAGGCAGAACCTATGGAGAAGACAAATAAATGTATAAATTCCCAAAGTAGTCATTGTGGTTGTAACAGTATAAACAAAATAGCAGAGCCCAGACAACCAAGAAAGTAATTGTGTATAGAAGATCTAGCAAGTGACAATCTTGAATGGCAGATAGGGCTTTTGTGTGCGGTTGTGTGTTGTCTGGTACTGTATGGAAAATAGCACAGGCCCCTTGTGAGCAGGATGACATCTGGAAATATCAGTCTGTAGCTCTTGTAAATAAGCTTATTTTTTTAAAGTGTCAGCTATTGGTTGTACGGGGAATATGCTATCTTTCCTGTCACTTTTTTTCTTTTTTTAATATTATGAACAAAGAAGTCACACTTTCTATCCTTGTATATCCTTATTCAAGGTCCCTTTTCCCTCCCACCACATCAGGTCATTCTCTCTTCTTGACAACTCCCCATCCCCTACCAGGGCAGGCTGCAGGTGGTCCCAAGGTCCCACTGTCCCAATATTGCTTAGTTCAGTCTCCACTCCTGTCAGATCCCGTTTTCTCCCCCCAACCTCAAGACTGAGTCAGGTGTTCCTCTAGGGGGAGTGGGATCCAAGGAGTCAGTCCAGGGTGTTTCTGTTCCCAAGCTGTTCAGTGGTTGTGGTTTGCAGCTTGGGCATGCTTGGCTTTTTTCTTGTTTGTTTGTTTGTTTAGAGTCCACTAATGAGTGAGTACATCCCCTGCTTATCTTTCTGAGTTTGTGATACCTCGCTCAGGAGGATATTCTCCAAATCCATCCATTGGCCTGCAAATTTTAGGATATCAGGGTTTTTTTTGGTTTTCTATATGAAGTTGAGCCAACTCTCTGAACACATAGCTGATTAAGAGCCAGCCGTCAGACCAACAACTCACTAAGAGTTGACCTAGAACTAACCAAGAGTGAATTGGGAAAACAATGGGCAGACAGCAGTGAAAAAATACATACGGGGCTGGAGAGATGGCTCAGCGGTTAAGAGCACCGCCTGCTCTTCCAGAGGACCCGAGTTCGATTCCCAGCACCCACATGGCAGCTAACAACTGTCTGTAGTTCCAGTTCCAGGCAAACACCAAGGCAAATAAATAAAGTTAAAAAAAAATGAGACTTTAAAAAAAAAAAAGAAAAAAAAAGAAAGAAAAAATACATACAATAATACAAAGGTCAGCAAGACACCACCAGAAGAAACAAGTAGTTCTATAGCATCAAGAGCTGAACAAAACAATGAAGAGGGAATGGAAAAAAATCAACCTTAAAAACAGTTTTATGAAACTAATAGAAGCCTTAAAAGAGGAAGATACAAACATAAAATTAGAAGAGATGAACAAAACCCTGAAAGAAAACCAAGAAAAAGAAAACAAACAGGTAAAAGAAATTTATCAGGAATTAAAAACTGAAATAGAAGCCATAAAGAAGGCACTAACTGAGACAAAACTAAAAATAGAAAACCTGAAAAAACAACCTGGAGCCACAGATTCAAGCATGGAATTGAAGAAGGAGAACATCAACTCAAAGGAACAGAAAATATATTCAACAAAATCATAGAGGAAAACTTCCCCAACCTAAAAAAAGAAATGCCTATAAAAATTCAGGAAGCCTACAGAACAACAAATAGGCTAGACACACAAAAAGTCTCCTTGCCATATAATAATTAAGCCTCTAAACCTACAGAAGAAAAAATACTAAGAACTGCAAAGGAAAAAGAAGAAAGCACCTATAAAGACAGATCCAACAGAAAAACATCCAACTATTTAATGGAAACAATGAAAGTAAAAAGGACCTAGTCAGACATTATACAGACACTAAAAATAAATGGATGCCAACCTAGACTACTACCCAGCAAAATTATCAATCAACATAGATGGAGAAAACAAGATATTTCATGACATAACCAATTTAAACAGTACCTAACCACAAATCCTGCCCTATAAAAAGCCCTAGAGGGAAAACTCCAACTTATGGAAACCAGAAACAACCATGTAAGAATAGACAATTGATAAGCCCACACAAGAACCCCCCCAAAAGGAAATAAAGATCCTATCAAAAATTATGAGAAATACTGATCATTGGTCATTCAGATCCCTTAATATCAATGGACTCAATTCTTCTATGGAACACCCTCTAACACGATGGATACAAAAACAGAAACATTCCTTTTACTATATACAAGAAATGCAAGTTTAAAAACAGAAATACACACAGAATAAGGGGTTGGGAAAAGACTTTAAATCAAATGGTCCTAGGAAACAAGCTAATGCAGCCATTTTAATATGTAACAAAATAGAATTTAAAGTAAAATCAATAAAAAGAGACCAGGAAGGTTACTACCTATTCATCTCAGGAAAGATTCACCAAGATGAAATCTCAAACCTGAATATCTATGCTCCCAACAAAAGGGCTTCTACATATGTTAAAAAAAAACACTACTAAAGCTTAAACCCCATATCAAAACTGAAACAATAATAATGGGAGATTCAATACCCCACTTTCACCCTTGGATTGGTCAACCAGACAGAAATTGAACAGAGAAATAAAGGATCTAGCAGAAGTTATGACACAAATGGACAGAGTAGATATATACTGAACCCACCTCCCCAAACAAAAAGGAATGTACATATTTCTCAGCACTACATGGAACATTCTCTAAAATTGACCACATACTAGATCATAAAGCAAATATCAACAGGTACCCAAAAATGTGTATACTATCTTGTAACATGGTCTAAAGTTAGAGTTCAACAACATCAAGAATCACAAAAAGACTACCAACTCATGGAAACTAATAATCACTCAAAAGAACCACCAAGGAAAAAATTAAGAAAGAAATCAAAGACTTCCTAGAATTTAATGAAAATGAATCCACAAAATACCCAAACTTATGGGATACAATGAAAGCAGTCTTAAGAGGAAAATTCATAGCACTGTATGCCTACATGAAAAGACTAGAGAAGTCCCACACAAAATAACTATCAGCATAGTTTATGGTCCTAGAACAATTAGAAACAAACTCACCTAGAAGGAATAGAGGGTAGAAAATAATCAAACTTAGAGCTGAAATAAACACAATTGAAACAAAAAGAACAATATAGAAAATCAATGAATCAACGAGTTGGTTCTTTGAGAAAGTTAACAAGATAAATAAATCCTTATTTCAACTAACCAAAAAGCACAGAGAGAGTATCCAAATTAACAAAATCAGAAATGAAAAGGGGGACATAACAACAGACCCCCAGGAAATCCAGAGAATTATCAGAACATACTTTAAAAATCTATACTCAACAAAAACAGAGAACCTAGAAGAAATGGACAGCTTTCTGGACAGGTACCATTTACCAAAAGTAAGTCAAGATCAAAGACCTAAACAGTCCTATAACCCAAAAGGAAATTGAAGTTGTCATTGAAAATCTCCCAATTAAAAAAAAAGCACAGGCCCAGATAGTTTCAGTGAGGAGTTCTATCAGACATTCAAAGAAGCACTAAAACCAATACTCCTCAAATTGTTCCATACAATAGAAACCAATGGAATATTGCAAAACTGTTTTCATGAGGCCACAATAACCCTTATAACCAAGTCACTCAGACACAACAAATAAAAAAAATACAGACCAATTTCCCACATGAACACTGATGCAAAAATTCTCAACAAAACTCTGGAAAACAGTATCCAACAACATATAAAAAAACTTGTTCACCATGATCAAGTAGGCTTTACTTCAGAAATGGAGGGATGGTTCAACATACAGAAAACTGTAAATGTCATCCATCATATGACTGAATTGAATGGAAAAGAAAACACATGATCATTTCCTTTGATGCTGAAAAAGCCTTTGACAAAATCCAACACTCCATTATGATAAAAGCCCTGGAGAGATCAGAAATAAAGGGGAAAAAACCTAAATACAATAAAGGTTATTTGCAAAAGGCAGATGGCCAACATCAAACTAAATGAAGAAAAACTCAAAGCAATCCCACTAAAATCAGGAACTAGACAGAGGTGTCCTCTCTCCCCTTTGCTATTCAACATAGTTCTCAAAGTTTTAGCTAAAGCAATAAGAGAATGAAAGGAGATTAAGGAGATATAAATTGGAAAAGAAGAAGTCAAAATATCTCTATTTGAGGATGACATAATTGTATATATAAGTGACCCACAAAATTCTACCAGGGAACTTTTACAGCTAATAAATGCCTTCAGCAATATGGCAGGATAGGAGATTAACTCAAAGAAATAAGTAGCCCTCCTATACACAAAGATAAAAGGGTCAAAAAAAGAAATAAGGAAAACATTACCTTTTATAATAGCTACAAGTAGCATTAAATACCTTGGTGTAACTTTTTTTATTTATTTATTTTTTATTAAAAAGAACATAGAGATAAAATTAGAATATTAACATAGCTCAAGGCATAAAATTTAGAAATTTATAAAGTTTTAGGCACTCTTCTCTCTTTCATAGCAACAGGAAAGAAGCAGATGGATTATACGGTTAAATATGTAAGATAGTATTTTTTTTCTTTTTTCTTTTCCTTTTTTATTTTGTATTTATCAAAAAAACAGTAAAAAGAATTTAAAAATGCCAAAGAGTTAACAATAACTATACTTTAACCAAAGAAATATCAGATATGTTTGACAAAAACATTAAATCTCTGAAGAAAGAAATTGAAGAGGATATATGAAAATGGAAAGCTCTCCCATGTTCCTGGTAGGATCAACATAGTAAAAATGGCAGTTTTATCAAAGGCAATCTACAGATTCAATACACTGCCCATCAAAATCCCAACACAACATTCTTCGGACTTTGAAATATCAATACTCAATTTTATTTGGAATAACAGGAAAACCAGGATTGCCAAAACAATTTTTCTCAACAAAAGAACCTCAGGAGGTATCACCATCCTGGACTTCAAGTTATACTATAGAGCTACAGTAATAAAAACAGCCTGGTACTGGCATATAAACAGACTTGTGGATCAATGGGATAGAATTGAGGATCCAGACATTAACCCAAAAACCTATGAACACCTGATCTTTGACAAAGAGGCCCAAAACATTCAATGGAAAAAAGATAGTATATTTAACAAGTGGTGTTGGCATAGCTGGATAGAAGTGTGTAGAAAAATGCAAATAGATCCAAGCCTGTCACCCTGCACAAAACTCAAACCTAACAAGAAAAAAAGCTAAACATGCCCAATCAGCAAACCACAACCACCGAACAGCTTGGGATCAGAAACACCCTGGACTGACCCTTCAAACCCCAGTCCAACTATAGGAACACCTGACTCACTCTTGAGGGAGGGGGGAAAGAACTGGATTTGACCAGAAGTGGAGACTGATCTAAGCATTATTGGGTCAGTGGGACCATAGGACTGTGTGCTCCCTGCCCAGGGAGGGGATGGGGAGTTGCAGAGAAGAAAAATGACCAGATGTGTTGGGAGGGGGAAGAGACCTTGAATAAGGATATATAGGGAAAGCTGAACACAAAGAAAATATATGTGTAGCAATCTTATTTGTATTTCTACCCTTGATAAGCCATGCTTATGATTCTTATCCTCTGTATAGTTATTGTTAAC
>PVIH01018857.1:0-37193 GCA_004025045.1 Sigmodon hispidus
GGTGTGAGTGTGGGGTCCAGTGGGTGACACCGTGTGAGTGTGTGAGTGTGGGGTCCAGGGTGTGACACAGTGTGAGTGTGGGGTCCAGGGTGTGACACGGTGTGAGTGTGGGGTCCAGTGGGTGACACCGTGTGAGTGTGTGAGTGTGGGGTCCAGGGTGTGCTTTGCCATTTTCCCCACTTGACTTTGAAGTCTGGTCTGTATTTTTTTGCTCCTCTCTGTCGTCTCCCATTCCCCTGCCCCCCTCTCTGTCTCTACCCCCCCCTTTTCCTGTTACCATGCCTTTTCTGTTCTGAAGCACAAACTCAGGGCCCTGCAAGCATTGATAGTCATTTCCTGTGACCTCACATTCTCTCAGAGGGAGGCGGAGCCTCCTAAGACCCAGGGAGCTCACAGGTTCAGGAATTCCCTCCCCAAGGCTACAAAGCAGTTTCTTGGGGGAAGAGGAGACTTTCTTAAGAGTTGCCTGGGATTCGATAAGAAGCCCAAGTGTTGCAGATTTCAAGCGCTGTCTCTCGTGCTGGGTGTATTTTCTGCTGATGTGGATCATGCTCCACCCATAAACAACTACAATAAACCCATTGATTTTCCACAGTGGACGGAGTCATTTCTTCAGGGTGCTGGCAGTGCCCTAGCAGGGGTGTAAAGATATTTGTTCACATCTCCTCAGGCGAAGTCATACAACAGCTGAGCAAACACAGAGAGCTATATTCCTAGGCCTTTCTTCTTTTTCTTTCTTGGTCAGAATCTTGCGATATAGCACAGTTTGCCCTTGAACCTGTGACCCACTTGCCTCTGCACCGTGAGTGCTGTGATTGCTGCATGTGCCACCCTGCCAGGCTTTGATGTTGCCTTCTGTTTCCAGTCTGTCCCTTCTGTTACTTAAATTAGCCATGGCTGATTTACACTGCTTAATGAATCCTAATCTGTATGTACACAGACACCTAAACAATGTCCAATAAAGTGTGAGTGTGGGGCTGCGATAGATAAAGAAGATGAACAAGAGAGGGCCTCTGGGAATGAGGATTGGATGCAGGCATAAAAGAAGCCCAGAAGCCCTTGGAACTGGAACCTGGTGAACTGTTCGCATCTCCTGCAGCAAATAGCACTGGGGAGCTATAGAAGGCTCTTGCCTGGGTAGAGGACTTGATAAAAGTGGCATCTGATTTTAAGAATTATATTTTGCCTGCTTTTGTTCATGTGTTTGTATGTGTCTTCGTCAGTGGTCTATCTCTGTGAAGAGACCATGACCGAAGCAACTATTATGAAAGCAAGCATTTAATCGGGCCTGGCTTACGGTTTTAGAAGCTTAGTCAATTGTCATCATGGTAGGGAGCATGGCAGCATGCAGGCAGATGTGGTGCTGGAGAAGGAGCTGAGAGTCCTACATGCAGATCCTAAGGAAGCAGAAAGAAAGAGACACTGGGCCTGGCTTGGGCTTTTGAGATCTCAAAGCCTGTTACCAGTGACATACTTCCTCTAACAAGGCCATACCTGTGGTCCTAGAGGTTTCTAAGGGCCTGGGGGCCAGCCTGTCCTCAGCCAGTTCAAACAGGTTATAACTGGTGCCTTAAGACATGTGCTATCATAGCACTTTCTCATAGCCATGAGTGCCCCTGGAGTGGATACTTTTTATACACCAACCTGGGATCTGTTTGGGGCCTTGGCAACAGAGGCAGAGTCCTGTTGTGAGATGGCCTGAACTAATGAGAGATGACCAAGATACAACAGCAAATGCCAACAAAGCAGAGCCCTTTCCCCTGGCTGGGAGGAGGGTATAAAAGGCTTGTCCCTTCCTCAGTAAACTAGACTTGTTTGTTTCAACAAGTTTCTGAAGTCTGAGCTGCTGAGTCTGAATCTTCTCACCCCCTCCCCTAAAGGAGAATTAGCAGGACCCAAAGCACAGACAACACCAATACACACACACACACACACACACACACACACACACACACACTCCCAACAAGGCCACACCCCCCAATCTTTCTCAAGCAGTGCCACTCCCTGATGACTCAGCATTCAATTGTATGAGGCTATGGGGGCTGTTCTTATTCATATATAATATGTGCTTTTTGTATGTATTCACATGTGTACTTGCATCTGTAGGCTAGAGGCCCACGTTAGGTGTCTTTCTCAAGACAGGGCTTCCCACTGAACCTAGAGATCATAGGGTCAGCTTGGCTGTCTGGCTCACTAACTTCTGGGACCTGCTTGTCTCTGTCTGACGTCCTTCCCCCTCTACCACACAGTGCTGGGGTTGCAGATACAAATCCATTGCTGTACCAACCTGTCATGTGGTCCTGGGGATGAAAGCTCAGGGTTTCATACTTACATCGGTGATTTTCTCCCCATCCATTCAGACATTTCCATGCTAAAGTTGGGGGATTTATTTCAAGATAAGCCCCCAGCTTCCTTAAGATTTATTTAAAAGCTGGCTTTTATGTCTTCAGCAGGATGCTATTGAGGGTGCTCTTGTGGGGGTGGGATTATGCTCCTTCATGATAGACCAGGGGTTCTGCTCTGGGGTCAGGTAGTGAGGTTAGCTGCAAGCAGAACATGGTGAGAATCAACTCAGAGAGATCCCTGGATTTGGTGAGTTTCTGGTCCTGGGTAGCATACGCGAGGGAGCAGGAAAGAACTCCATTTGGATTATGAGCTGCAGTCCTGCCTGGGGCTGCCATACCGCAGACTTCCCAAGACTTTACAGCTGCCAGGCCCAGGAACACAGGGAAGACGACACACAGCCCATCATTTCAGTTGGCGTGGCTTCTCCACCCCGAGGGAGGGATGTGGTGGGACTGGAGATTGCCGCAGAAAGTGACAGGGATGATTAAAGGCATGGCAAATCAGGGCCATGCAGAAAGGTTAACGGGATGGCAGCTATTTAGCCTGGAGAGGGGTGGC
The DNA here is from genome assembly GCA_004025045.1 of Sigmodon hispidus. Classification (NCBI taxonomy): domain Eukaryota; kingdom Metazoa; phylum Chordata; class Mammalia; order Rodentia; family Cricetidae; genus Sigmodon; species Sigmodon hispidus. Next base: position 2,905 of record PVIH01018857.1, read on the forward strand.
ATGGAACAGTTCCCGTCAAGCCTGTAGACTTGTTAGTGGGCGTGTGCAAGGCAACTGTTTCACATAGTTCCAGATTTAGGGATGACAGCAACCCCAGACCAGCCAGGCACTTCTGTTGGGTGGGGGTGAGTCTGCTCTGGAGACAGGCATAGGCATAATTATAAAGGCTCTTTTGTGGTCTCTGAAGTTCCCCCTCCCCTCCCCTTTGTTTTCTGCATCTGTCATTATGTCGCGCAAACCACAGCCAGGCCTTTTGACAACACCAATATCTGCTTTCTTACACACTTGGAAGGTAACGTGGCTATCAATTTGACAAGTCAGATAAAAGCCAGCACAAAGCAGAGATTGTCTAGTGTCCTAGACCCTTCCGGCTGGCCTCATCCATCCCCAACCTGGATAGATCTCGTCTCCTCTATCATCTCCAGCCTTCTCTAGTCTATCTGGATCCCTGAGTGACAATCCAGAAGTTCCTATTTGCTCTGCTTCTCTCATATGTCACCTTGACACTTTGCAAGATCTCTTCTTTCTTCCCAGGTCAAACATGCTTCATTTCATTTTTTCTTTCTTTTAAAACATTTGAAACATTTGCCAGGTCACAGGTTTTCCTCCCATAGGCAGGCTGTCGTAGGATATACACAGACCAGGAAGGTTCAGTTTCTCCTGGGACACACCCATAGGCCTTTTGTCCTGAACCTCCTCAGATTCCTGTTAAAGTAACATGAGCCTTCTCTGAGTTTTTCTCATCCTCAACTGGGAATCTGTAAAAGAATATGGCCATTGGCAGAAGTAGGTTGCTTATGAGCTACCCATTTGTATACTACTATATATATATGTATATATATATACATATATATATATATATATGAGCTATAATCAGGTGGGGGCCAGGGGAGTCCAGAGTTAACATGAATTTGTTTCAGGTTTGCCATTGAGGAACTGAGAGTGTTAGCAGGTTTTACCTGACCTGAGCATGATCTCCTGAACTAAGAAGATCCCACATTCCCAGCAAGAAGTCTTCCAGAAAGCAGGGAGTGTAGACTGCCCCACCTGCCATTTTCACTGTGCCAGAAAGCACATTTGCCACGCCAAGCTCATTTTAGGAGGTCAAAGGTGCCAACATGCATGGAACAGAGGACCAGGGATGGAAATGGGCAGAGACTATTCAGTCAAGAATCCTGAGCCATGCTGAGCTGTGTGAGACACGGGAAGGCTCTCTGGTCTTCTCCCTGTAGCTATGGAAACATGCAGAGGGTAGGGTCTGAATCACATTCTGTAGGATTCTGCAGCATGAAGCTCAGAGATGACATTCACCAAGCGCTGTGTCCTGAGAAGAGTAGGGCAGTGGTCGTAGAAGCATCAGAACAGCTTGCTATTCTGGAGCTCTGTGACCCCTTCCTTTAAGATGGGTACACCCCTAACCAGCAGGCAAGGCTCACTCACTATACACCAGACTGCCACTGAAACTATATGTTCCCAATGTGCATTATCAAGAGGAATGATGGAGCCAAGGAAGAGGCTTGGCTTTTGGGACCCGGACATTCCTTAGTTTAATGCAACTCCGGTGTCCAAGTTCCGGCTGCTTACTGTGCTTGATGGCGACCAGCTTGAGGGACTAGTTGGCCTGGGCTGCATTTACCTTCCTGTGTTGCTGCCTCTCTTGAAGCTGTTGGTAGTCACCATCTTCTTTCTCTCTCTCTCTCTCTCTCTCTCTCTCTCTCTCTCTCTCTCTCTCTCTCTCTCTCTCTCTCTCTCTCTCTCTCTCTCTCTCTCTCTCTCTCTCTCCCCCTTCTTCCTCCCACAAGCACAGAGTGGGGTGGGGGAGCACAGAAGTCCTTGAATCTCCAAGGAGGCGTGTCCATCTCTGTGCTCCGTTCCACTGGAAAACTCAGGACAATTCCTGTTATTTTCGGTTCCCAGACCTTGAATGTGTCAGGCTTCAGGTTCACTTCCTACATCTCTCTCGGGCGCCCGGATCTGCAAGTAATTTAACCTTGTTTTCATAGAGCGCAAAGACGTTCCGCTTGTTTACACTGGAGACAAATTTTCCTCAATTGACGCAATCCTATTGATGAAATAATGACTTTCTTCCTCATTTAAAGGTAATTTCGGCTGGTGTCGTGACATGCAGGAGAAAGTGAAAGACTTTTCTGTCCCGAGTAGTGACGGGCAGGCTCCTGCGGCTCCCTTCGAGCTGGGCCTTTTCTCTCACCTGCTCCAAAGCATTCCAGGCAGCCCAGGGAGGCTGGGGCCCAGGAAAGAGGAGGTTGGCTAAACAGCCAGTTCTTGATTAGGGAAATCAAAAAGTAGCCTTGACTGGGTTATGAATGCCAAGATTGGGCAGGATAGATGGATGCACTGTGCTTCAACAATGCCTTGGTTTACTTTCCAGATTCTTAACATCTAAGCAGCTATGATTTATTCTCCTCTCTCTCTCTCTCTCTCTCTCTCTCTCTCTCTCTCTCTCTCTCTCTCTCTCTCTCTCTCTCCACATCATATGATAGTCAGGACACACTATTTCAGCTAAGGATTTAAAATCAAAGGGAGGGGCCTGCATATAGCTCTTAGGTGAGGGGATGGGAGAAGTCCTTAGCTTCCCCTGGGCTCAGCTGCTCCAGCGGAAACAGGAGTCAGATCCAGTGACTCCTGAGACTTCTGCATTCAGTTCTGTGGTGCAAAGCAATCAAGAGGTCTCTGTTAATTCCTGCTTCCATTCCATGGCCTTGGATTGTGTATTTTGATAAAGATAAGAACAGAGGACATTTGAGTGGATAGGCCCTCTTCACTACTTTTCAGTGAGGTTGGCACAAAGCATTCTGTGTTAGCAGTGCCAGTTGAGAACTAGATATCCTTGGGGGTGTTCTGGAGGTGGCAGGGGTTGGGATTATGCAATGATTTTAAAAATAATTTAGTAGAAGCTTTGGTTGTAGCTCAGGGGTAGGGAGTTTGTTTAGCATGTGTAAAGTCTATTTAGGTTTGATGTACATCACTCCAAAAACATTTTCTTTTATTTTGTGTGCATTAGTTTTTTGCCTGCTTGTATGTCTGTGTAAGGCTGTTGGGACTCTCAGAACTAGAGTTATAGACAGTTGTGAGCCGCCATGTGGGTGCTGTGAATTGAACTTGGGTCCTCTGGAAGAGCAGTCAATGCTTTTAACTGCTGAGCTATCTCTCCAGCCCCACTACAAAAACATTTTAAGAAAAAAAAATAGTAATTTGTAAATACCTGGGATGACTTTCCAAAAAAAAAAAAAAAAACAAAACCTAAACCCAAAGTGATGTGAATATCATGGCCATACAGGATCTAAATGCCAGTGGCTGACATGATTTAGGTATAATTCAGTCTTCTGTAGGCACTTTCTGGGCATTCTATTGTTTTCTCTTGACCAGAGGTTGACAAGCAATTTTGTGAAGAGTTAGAAAGTAAATATTGTAGGTCTTGCAGACAAGAAGGCCTTTGGCACTATGAAGCAGCTTCTGTTAGAGGTAGCATACAAATGTGTGCGGCTGTCTTCCAATAAACTTTATTTGTGAGCCTTGGCATTTGAATTTCACAAACTCTTTGAGTCACAAGAAGTTCTTTTTTTAATTTTGTCAATAACTTCAAAATGTAAAATCCACTTATTGCTCATAGATTTAGCCCATAGATTGTGGATCTGTTCTTTGGGATATCCCCTTTACATAGACAAAGAAATCAAGGCTTTTTAAAGGTAGAATTAGAATCAGAATATTGTCATTTTATCTATCTATCTATCTATCTATCTATCTATCTATCTATCTATCTATCTATCTTAGATACAGGGTTCTCTTATATCCCAAGATGGCTTCAGACTCAATGTGAAACAGCATTCACAGTTTATGAGATATGCAAGGCATTGATCTCAAAGCTGAGTGTAAGCCAGGCAGGCAGTGTACTAATTAAGCTATATCCTAGGCCCAAGCAGATAATCTTGTTTAATAGTTGGAAGTTTTGAGAGATATCAAGTAAGACTGATAGACTTGAGGACTTGGCTCCCTCTTTTTAAATGGCCATTAAAAAGAGATGTTTCATGGTGATTCTGATTCAAAACATCCGAGCAAGACCAGCCCCCGATTAGGGTAGGAAATCCCTGGGCTATTTAGAAGTTGTGTACAGGACAATGACTTTAAAGAATGTTACTGGAAGGAGGCAGAAAAAAGACAATGAAAACCTTGTTCTGAGGATGTTGAGGTTGTGGACGAGGCCTGGATCTCCTGGTTTGTTGGGTGTCAGTGGATGCTGAGGATGAGGAAGTCTGCTGTGATTCCAGGCTCCTCCCAATCTGTGGTTGAAAATGATGCATTTTGGAAAGATCTCTAGTGCTTCCCCTAATTCTTTCTTAATGTTTCTAAGATGAGCAGGCTTTATCTCCAGAGACAGACTGTCTCCTCCCTGGGTTGGCTGCAGGCTTGTCCTGTCCTCTCCACACGGTGCAGTGTGGCCAGGCTGAGATGCAAGAATGCCCTGAGACCCAAGAACATCCTCTGACTCTGAGACATGGCTCCAGCTGCCTGTGTAGGACTGTTAATAGATGCTGGTACAGAGGACCACAGAGGAAGGCAGGGAGACATTGGAACCTCTTTCAAGTGTGGTTGGCATCTGAAGGGCAACTAATGTATGTTGGCCTCAAAGCCAGGAGTCGGTATGTGTATTTGTTTTGAGTGCCCTGCCTGGCTCCTAGGAGGGGCACTGTGGTTCTGTTAGCTGCATAAAAAGACCCGGTGGAGTTCTCCAGTTCCCAAAAGGAGCAGTGAGAAGGCATGGGGTGAGGCCAGTCCCATCTATTCTCTTCCTCCTACCACATCAGACCCCTACAAGGGGCTGGGTTGAAGGATGGGCTGTAGTTTTTGCCTGGACCCTCGATAGCTGTGTGATTTGAGTATACTATCTGACCACTCCAAGTTTGTGTTTCTTCACCTATATTGGTGTGGGCTTTTTATACAGTTGTTATGAACAGAGAAGGAGAGTCACATGAAGGTATCTAAAAGCTGCAAGGAAAAGGTTTTCTGAATGGCTGCTTTCTGCCTCTGTTTTAAAGTGATTTGGTTTTTGTGAAGTTGACTGACTAATCAGTCTTATTCAGTTTAGACTCTACAGGGCCAAGGGGACCCAGGCGCTGTGAGCATGCAGATGTCAATAAATTTTTATTCAATGGGTTCATGCACAGTGCCTCTGTGTATTGATACCAAACATCTGGGCACTCAGGAACTTTGAAATAATGGATTTTTGACTTCTCATCTGAGTGTTGGATATCATCCTCTGATATAAGCAGCAGAAATGATTTGAAACAATATGAACAGAGCCAGAGCTTAAGGGTGCAGGCTGACTGTGGTGGCCTGTGTGTGTAATTGGGGAAAAGCCTAATTGTTCTTGTGTGTGTTAGACATTTCTTTCATATCCTGGATGCTACTGCTGTACACCATCTTTGACAATCATCCTTATGTCACTTTACAGCCATCTTCTTGTCTCTTGCTTCTGTGTTTAAATGTCCTAAGCTTGAGTAACAGGGAGAGGGCACAGGCATGGATCCTGAGCTGGGGATGATGGGAAACTCCCCACTGGACTTATAGAAATAACACCTGAAGTCAAAAGACAGGTAAAGAATGTCATCATCCTTATCATCATCATGACCGTCACCATCATCACCTTCCTGTCCTTATCATCATCACCGATATCATCATCATCATCGACATCATCACCATCATCACTGATATCACCATCATCATCTTCCTCCTCTTCTTCCACCTCATCATTTATACCTGTGTTTATGATGCGTCCTTTATTGTTTTAAAAAATTATTTTGGTTACATAACAGTGCCATAGAATCTATTGGATTGTGAAAGCTATTATTTATTTTTATATGAAAATGACTTGGAGTTCTTAGTTCTAGAAGATAGTCTTATTTGCATGATATATGTTATCATAAGCTTTACAATTAACTAGCATTTTTTAGTTTCCAACATACTGGCCATCAATAATTCAGCGTTAAATTTTGTCAGCTACTTTTAATATTCTATGACATAAGCCAAGATAGAAAACACACACACACACACACACACACACACACACACACACACACACACACCAGAGTAAACTTGTTTGAACTGCTCGTGAGCTGAGAATGAGTTTCAGAGTCCTTTAGTGAGTGTACTAGATGACGAGGGCCTATTTTTCTTCCCTGAAGTTGCTCTGACAATCCGTTTATTACAGTTATAAGACTGATTTAAATTTAATTCAAATTCTCAGGCTTGGTAATGGGCAACTTTACCTTCTGATCTATCTTGGGCCCCATATATAGATAAATAAATAAAATCAGGTTTGTTTTTTCTTGGTCTCCTTCTGGAAAATTCTGACATCAGAGAAAGCAGTCAATGATGTGTTTTGAGGAGCTGTAGACTAGACTTTTCTCTGTGAGGGTGTTGTAGTTTTAAATTCCAATTTTAAAATGTTGGGTTTTGGTTCAACTGACATCCACTTGGATCTCTACAGTCTTTGATTTTCTGTGAGTCCGTGGAACTGACATGTTCAAGATTGGTGACAGGTGTTCTAAAATAATGGTCCCTTTTCTGTGACGACTGACTGGGTAACAGGGCCTTTCTCCGAGCAGGCACTTTGTGCTGGTACCATGGGCACAAGACTGGCTTATCCTCATGACTCCCTATACCTTCCATTAGTGTCCCGGGCCTTGCATGACCTGGATGGGCCATTTCCCCTGGATGCCCTTCTGTCTTTGTTTTAATCCATCTTTGCCCTCCAAGCTGAAGCCAGCAGCACAACTGACCCATTGCAGAATCAGTCCTGACCTCATAGGAAATGGGTATGGAGCCTAACAGGCCCCCGTAGGGAGGAGTGGCTGGAACTGGCTCTCATGTTTTCAGTCAGCAACGGCTGTACCTCAGTTAAACTTCAGAGGCAAGGGTATTAGTTCGGTTCTAAGTTGATATTAAGCCATTGTCTTCAGACATGAGTCCAGAAGCCCCAGCACTTGGATCCTGGGTTTGTTCCTCTTCTTCACTCAATTCCAAGTGAAGACTGGATGTATCAGAGGTAGCTTGGCTTCCAGAATTTTCTCCTCATTCCCATTCCCCAAGATATCTACAGAGATCTCCAATCCAGCCTCTATCGGATCAAGGTCTTATACCATGGATATTGCTCCATTTATTTAGGCTGGGGGTTACTGGACACTGAAGCTGTCTCCTGGTCTGCTGGGGTCTTCTGCTTGGGATGTAATGCAGAGGAAATCAGGGTCCTTCTGGTGGATCTTCATTTATTGACACAAGAATTCAAGACCGAACTCAAATGGAAGCACAAGGACAAATCTTTTATGCTTTTAAACAAAATACCCCAGGACTGTATATCTCAGCAGCTTCCTGGAGGAGGAGAGGAAGGGCTGGGAGTGGGGTGGGAGCCATGTGTTTGAAGCAGGCATGGAAGTCATGGTAGACAAGCAACTCCATTGTGGAGGGGTGGGGCAGCCTTCAGAAAACAGAGTAAGAAAGCCCAAAAGATCAGCAAAAGCGTACCCGGGTTCTGGCCAGCATCGGAGAGAAAGAGACAGGAAAAAAAGAAAAAGTTATAGATGTGTCTTCTGTAGAAAGGCTGGCAGACTCAGCCAGACCTCATGGCTGCTCGTAAAGGCTATCCTGGAAAGTAGGGATTTGGGAAAGGAAAAGTTCAAGACACCAATGAAAAGTTATTCTGCTAAACTCTTTAGCAATGCTTAAGGTGAGCCTGTCTTCCGAGGAGTAGTCCCTTGGTCAGGTGATTGACCAGACCCAAAAGAGATGTTAGGTCTCTACCCAGTCTATTTTCTTGATTGGAAGGAGATTTTCCTTACTGGACCCTTTTTTGGATCTTTAATAGATGGACAGTGCAGGGTCCTGTCCATTCCTAGACTCTGCTGGGGTCTCGTCTTGTCTCCTGGGCCCAGACCTCATGATTATGTTTAAGAACTGCTATGTCTGAGTTCAACTGGCATATGACATAGTGCTTTTGCAGGTGAGGCCCCCAAAGCTGGAGCCATTCCGGGATCCCAGCAGAGTTGGCTCTCTATACCATCCTTGGGGCCTTGTTTTTGTTCTTTACAGAGTGAAAGAAGATCACCATCCATCTTTTGGGTAGTCCCGTCCTCAGAGGAGATTAGAACTTGGGAGAGGCAAGGTTCAGAGTCTTTACAGGATGTATCACTAGCTTGAACTGTGACTAACACCTTACTAAACTCTAATCTGGCAGGCAGTATCAGTCAGACTGTAGTCAGAAATTTTGGTGTCTGAGGAACAGACCTGAAAATGGAGAAGCCATGGAGAGTACAGAATTCGTCAGGGTGTCTGCATGCACGCAAGCAGTCACTGATGCTAGACAGCAGGTGCTAGGCCTCAGGCAGAGACCTCAGCTTTGCTTGTGGGGAATGGCCCTGGAAGCACACGCATGCCAGGGCTCTACATCTGATCCTCTGCTAGCCGTAGTATGTCTGCCTATCCTGGTTTCATTGTAAGTGGACCCTGATTGTGGCTTATCATTCCAATATGTTTTCATTTTGTTGGTTGAGAAGAGCCATGGTGGACACACACTTTATACACACATTCTCTTCACACACACTCCACACATACATACACACACTCCACACACACACACACACTCTCTCTCTACACACACACTCTCTCTCTCTCTCTCTACACACACACACACACACACACACTTGACTTAGAAGTGAACTCAGACTCCCTGGCCACCTGGGATGGCCCTCTGCTGGAGCCGATCCCATCAGCCATCTGTTGAGAAACCTTCCTACTAGCACCTCTTCTGATACCTGAACTTACAAGTGGGGAGCACTTGGGAAACAAATCTGGGGGAGGTGTGTGTGGGCCTGTAAACTTCCCGCCCAGGACCTCTTGACCTCTGTCAGTTCTAGGCTTGCTGATCAGGGAAAGCCTTATAGAGGAGTGAGACTGTCCGGTGGTCCCGGAGTCCATTCTCACGGTGACCAGAAGAGATCCCTAAAAGATGAAAGGAGGAGCCTGCCAGTTAGGGTCCACTGGAGACTCTTAAAAACCTCAAACCCCTCCATTTCCAGCAGGCCTGGGCTGGCGATGGGGCAGCAGCGCCCTCTTGTGGCCATAGCATCTGACAGCTCTTTCCTTGCAAGCCTCTCCCTGGACCTCCACTCCCTAGACCCACAGCTTCCCACTTATTTTTCCTGGAATGTTTCAGGGTTTGTCTTTCGGATCCTCATTACAGAAAAGCAGCTCCAAGGGAAGAGACGAACAGAGTGTCACACCCACTTGATAGAGGGGATCAGTCATTCAGCAGTGACTACTGGGCAATTCCTTCCAATGTGCAGCTTTGTATCACAAATTTCCTCCATTTCGTTCCACACCCTGCACATAAATTCACTTCTTAGTTGTGTGTATGTTAAAGATTTATTTATTTATTATGTATACAGCATACAGAAGAGGGCACCAGATGTCATCATAGATGGTTGTGAGCCACCCTGTGGTTGCTGGGAATTGAACTCAGGTCCTCTGGAAGAGCAGCCAGTGCTCTTAACCTCTGAGCCATCTCTCCAGCCCCCAGTGACCTGGCTTTCTTTGGCCTCTGGATATGTGGTTCTCAAAATTGGTCAAGAATTCCCACAATGAGAGAAGGGGCATGCTAAATGGATTCCATATCCTGATTTTCATCAGTCTGCTTCCTGCTTGGATCTTCTAATATCATGGTTTTCTATAGCTTCTCATATAGCTTTGGAACTAGTGTGTGTGTGTGTGTGTGTGTGTAGATGTATATGGGGCCATCATGGAGTCCCTTTCACAAGCACCCAAAGCAGGGTTTAAAGGCAACAGCTAAGGAGTCAGGGGCCACATATTTTCTTAAAAGAGTAAAAGCCCATATGGAAATGAGGCTTGCTGTAGCACAGAAAGTTCTTGGTCTGGACTCTGCTCCTGCCATAGATAATCACCCACCCTCTGCCCCAGGCCCTGACTTCCCCACTGGGAGCCGGAGCATGCTCCAAAGGTCCTGCTTTGCCCTGGAGTTCCAAGCCTCCATTTCCCTTGTTTTCACATGGCCCAGCAGAAGATTCACTGTGACCTGTGTAGACTGGACCTATTGCCCAGACCCTATACCCCTCACTGCCCACTCACATGGGCTCTCCACTTCCACTTTTGCTGAAGCAATATTTTCCTAGTGTGTATTTTAAAAATGTTTTCAGTTGTAGTGCCCGTCACCCATTGGGAAAATTAACTACTTACAGATGTGTGAAGCAGTCTCCTGCCAGGCAGTGGAACCATTGGGGTTTGGATATCACTTCAAAGGGAAGAGAAGAGAAGAGAAGGAAGGCTGCCTGTCTCCAAGATAGACGGCAAACCTCTTTCTTTGAAAAAAATTATTATTTTATGTGTGTGGGTGTTTTGTCTGCATGTATATCTGTGAACTGGGTGCATGCCTGGCGTCCGACGCCAGAAGAGGGCATTGGATTTCTTAGAGCTGCACTTACAGACAGTTGTAAGCCCTCATGTAAATGCTGGAAGTTAAACTTGGATCCTCTGGGAGAACAGCCAGTGCTCTTACCCACTGACAGGAAACTTCTTGACTCACAAAAAGAAAGCCCCAAAGTGATTGCCATTCAGAAATCGAAGGGTGAGGTCTGTCTGAAGGCTTGGGGATGAAAATATTGAAAAGTCTGCATTGAAGCAGTTATTTGTGAGGCCAGACATCGAATGCTTACATCAGCAGGGGCAAGTTAATTCCTTCTTAATTCTGTCTTACGTGACACATAGAACCTAATTCCGCCATGCTAGATCTCTGCTTCCACTCAGCTACAGGGTCAGCTTTGGTTTTTCTATTCAGCCATTTCCCTTGGAGTCCAGGGTGACAGTCTGGTTCCCCAGCCTAGAAATGATAGTCAGCAGACCCTGTGACTTTGAGTTCCTGGGGTGGTACTGTATGGTTCTCTGTCATTCATCCAACTCTTATCTTGACCCCCCTTCTGTGATTTTATCCTGACCCAGAAGTGTTCACAGGTCCCCCTTGAGGCCTTCATCCTCAGCTGTCACCCCAAATCTACATTTTGCACGGCAGAAAGACACCCAGGAATAGAAAGATATTAAGTGAACCCCCAGGGAACCTGCACATAAAGTTTTCTTTTTCTGCAACCGAAGGCCCTCCTTGCCAGCAGCTCCCAAATCCCAGTTTTAGCTGTGGGGTCAGGGTCTGCCTGTGGATACAGGTATTGTGCTCGCATGAGTGAGCACAGGGCAAGTGTATGTGGAGAGGGAGCATGTGCTGGTGTTTGCGGTGGACAAGGATAGAGAACAACCCCTTCCCCAGCTGGTACCTCCCTAGGCCAGACATTTCGCTTACCTGAATCTGGAACCACAGTTGAATGCCTTTCTTGCTCTGTTTCTTCCCATTTCCAGGTCCACCGTCACAGCTTTTGTCCTGTGAGAGTGACTCCATGAAATGGAAAGTTTGAGCAGAAAGAACCTCAGAGATGGACTTGATTCTAGTGAAACAGAAGAAATAGATCTCTTCCGTGCCATCCTTTCAACGGGAATTTCTTGCAGCTTTATACTCCTTGATTTAAATATTGTGTGCTTCTTCTATCACCATGGAATAAACACCATGACCAGGGCAAGTTATGGAAGAGAAAGTTTATGGGGGTCTTGCTTACAGTTTTAGAAGAAGAGACTTTTGAGAATCAGAGACCATCGTGTTGGGGAGCATGGCAGTGGGCAGGATGTGGCTTTAGCTGTAATGGAGAGCTTACATGTTGTGATAATGACCATGAGGAAGAGAGGGAGGGGGAGAGAGAGATAGCAATAGTTAGCCTTTTGAAACCTCCAAGCCTCCTTGCCTGATATGACACTCCTTCTCCAACCAGGCCACACTTCCTAATTGTTCTGACTACTTCCACCAACTGGGGACCAGACAGTCACATACACTAGTCTGTGGGAATCATTCTCCTTCAAACCACCATATCGTGTTAATGCTATTTTCGTGGTTTTGGTAGAACCTTTTTTTTTTTTTTTTTTTTTTTTAAATACAAGAACATGGACAAGGGGAGTGTGTTCTCTGCTAATTTAGATGGGTGGATGTGGACTTAGAGTGGAAAGATTTATAAAGCAAAACCCAAGAAATATGACAGGCAGAGGGTTATATCCTTATACGTGTGTTCAAATTCCCATGGAATAAATATGGGAGGAGTGCATTTGAGTGAAAGAGGTAAATTTATTCACAGCATTTTCTCTTGGAACATGGTAACTATTAAAAATAGTCTCTAAGAAAGCAATTCAGTAGGAAATAGTTGTAAGTCATCTCAAGTCTTTTAAAAATACATACTTTAAGGAGAAATAGAATGAGTTTTTTTTTTTTCAAAAGCACAGCATGAAAGTTGAACATCAAGCTTGTCTGTCATTTGGAGGACCTGTGATGGATAAATATCAATGGGACAAATAAAAGAAGACAGACAGAGATGGAGAAGAGAAGCCATTGGTGGGTAAGAAGGGCGTGTGAACCAGGCCTGTCTGTAATTGGGCAAACATGGGAAGCTCTCAGACACAATGCTGCTGGGTGTCCAGGGTTTGCAAATCAGAGCATTCGAGAACAAGTCCTTAACTGACTGCCCTTTCAGCTCAAAATATCAAACAAAAGATCCCTTTGGTCTCACAGTGTTAGACAAAGAGGAGAAAATTAATGGCTGTTTTCTATAATCACACTGTGAAAACAATACTCCAGACTCAGAGGTGCATCCTTGGGTGAAAACCATTATAACCTTAATGGGAGCAAACTCAGGCAAAGCCCAGTTCAAGGATGGGAGCTTGTTTCTAACATGTTATGCAAAAAACAACATCCAATTTGATGCATGGGAACGGTGGTGATTTGAAAGAAAATGGCCCTCAAGGGGAGTGGCACTATTAGGAGGTGTGGTTTTGTTGGAGTAGGTGTGGTCTTGCTGGGGAATGTGTGTCACTGTGGAGATGGGCTTCCAAGTCATATATATGCTCAAGCCACATCCAGTGAATCAGACCACTTCCTGTTGCCTTCAGATTCGGATGTAGACCTCTCAGCTCTTTCTCTAACACCGTGTCAGCCTGCCCACTACCATGCTTTCTGTCATGATGATAATTAACTGAACCTCTGTACTGCAAGTGAGCCATCACAATTAAATATTTTCCTTTATAAGAGTTGCCATGGTTATAGTGTCTCTCCACAGCAATAGAAACTCTAAGACAGAAACCAAAGTTACTGGTACTTCAAAGGGATTCACCAATATCTGAATGTCCTCTACTGAGTGATGCCTGAGCAGGACCAGACAGTCAGCTCTTTCCCTTTCTGGGACCTAGTTTATCTTCTGTCTTTGCTCTATACAGTAGTTTCCCACCACCCTGGGATTGGCCCAGATCACATCAACATCCATAAATAGAAGCATCTGGCTGTTTGCATCGGAGCCATGCACTCCAATGTCCAGAGTCCTTTGGGAGTCTGTTACTAAATTCCAGTTTCTAGGGCTTCCAGTCTGGGTTTGGTTCAGGTGGCTTTTGTCTTACCCAGGCCTACCCTGAAGCCTGGGGAGAATTGGTCTCCACCGAATATCAAGTAGGGTGTTGTCATCCGATCAGACCATCTGTTTAACATCACATGGCCCGAGGACAAACAGAGAAAGTAGATGATGTGGCCAAAAGAAAGGGAAGGATGAACACTGTGTAAACTGTTTGGAGCCTAGTATCTTTGAGAGGCACAGGGTGTATCAAAAGCTAGTTCCTGAAGCAAAGAGAATCTGCAGAAGACAGGGAGGAAGGATTCTGGAGACCAGAGGAGTCAAGGACACTAGGACATGACTTACAGAATCAACTAAGGGGCTCATAGGGATTTCCAGACTGAAGTGGCAGTCACGGAGCCTGTATGGGTCTGAGCTAGGTCCTCTGTGTATATGCTGTGGTTGTGTAGCTCAGGGTTCTTGCGGGACCCCAATAGTAGGAGTGGATGTTGTATGATATTTTGTTTGTGTTCTGGCAAATAAAGCTTGGCTAGAGTTCAGAGGGAGAAGCTAGCCACTAGTTAACCACTGAGACCAGACAGTGTTGGCTCACACCTTTAATCCCAGCACTAGGGAGGAGAAAGCAGGAAGATCAGGAGTTCAAAGCCACCCTGGGCTATGTGAGAAACAGAGCCAGGTGGTGGTGGTGCACACCTTTAATCTCAGCACTAGGGAGGTGGAGACAGGAATATAAGGTGGGTGGAGACAAGATTTCAGCCCATTAGGTCTGAGGATTTGTAGAGGTAAGAAGTCTCTAGTGACTGCTGCTCTGATCTTTCAGCTTTTACCCTCTCAGTATCTGACTCCAGGTCTTTATTATTAAGACCAATTAGGATCAAGCTCCCAGTGAGGGTGTCTCTGGCACTTCTGTCTACACTTGGGGACCCTTTACTTCTGTTGGGTTGCCTCATCAAGCCTTGATATGAAGGTTTGTCTCTAGCCTTATTGTAATTTGTTATGCTATGTTCAGTTGATAACTCTGGTAGACCTGCTCTTTTCCCTCCCTCCCTCCCTCCATTCCCCTTCCTTCCTTCCTCCTTCTTCCTCTCTCTCTCTCTGTCTCTGTCTCTGTCTCTGTCTCTCTTTCTTTTAAGGAAAACAGAGGAGTCGATTTAGGGGAAGGGAAGGTGGGGGACTGGGAGGAGTGGAGGCACACACAGACACACACAGACACACACACAGACACACACACACAAAGCAAAACAGCTAAGCCTTGTCTGATCATCTTGTCCTGATGCTAGTTACAAATTGTTCACTTTATTGAGCAAATCTGAAACCCTTTACTGTGTTCTTTCCTACTGATAACTTTGTTTGGAAAATTATTTTGATAAATATAATTCTATGTTCTATGCCTAAAGAAAAATGAGTAACATCTTTATTTTTTCTTTAATACTCAGAATTAGGTTGTTTTTAAATCTGTAACCAAATGTCAAGTAAATGCTAAAGAAAACAGCTATGGAACACTTTCCAAGTGCTGGGTAGCTTATGTATGTCCCTGACTATATGGCCCATGGCCCCATTTTACAAAAGAGAAAATTAAGGTTCAGGTAGGATGAGTAACCCAGCCCATCCAGGGAGCATAAATCCTTAATAATCTATTACATTGCTTCCAAATATTAAAATAACATCAGAGAGACTCAAATCAGCCTGCCTACTGTTAAACTCTGAGTGTGTGTGTGTGTGTGTTTTTTTAGTTTCGTTCTGCTAGACAGAAATGCCAGAGGAAAGCCTTGGCACCGGGACACCATCTTGAATGATACCAGAGAATGAACAGTCTTTCAGCAGGGTCTCCAGGGCCAAAAGACTCTAGTGGAAAGTGGGTTTTTCAGAAGAAACATGGCTGCAGGGTGTTGTATGAGGAGGTTTCAGCCCTGCAAAGGGTCGTCTAGCAAGTGCATTTCTCATCCTGGAGCAGGGTCAGTGACAGGGCATAATGGCTTTAAAAAGCTCCACATGTTCGTAACTGTTGGAGAGGCAGTATGCAGCTGTGACTCGCAACAGTGACATCATGTGACCTGCAACTCTAAACTTTCACAGGCGAACACCGTTCAGGCTGCAGTGGTGGCGTCTCCCTTTGCTCCAGTGCTGTGTCCCAGGGGAAAGTGGCTGTGCTCTGCGTCAGAACATCAATTTTTTTTTTTCATTTTACTTACCATAGTTCCCTCCTCCCACTCACCCTCAGCTTCCCTCACCCCACAACCTACTCCTCAGAGAGAGTAGAGCCTTTCATGGAGAGTCAACAAATATGACATATCAAGTTGAGGCAGGACCAAGCCCCTCCCCCACCGTATCAAGGCTGAGCAAGATATTCCTTTTTGGGGAATGGGCTTCAAAAAGCCAGTTCACGCACTAGCGATAAATCCTTGTCCCACTGCCAGAGGCCCCCAAACTGCCCAAGCAAGACACACAACTGCTATCCACACTCAGAGAGCCTAATTTGGTCCCATGCAGGGTCCCCAGCTGTCAGTCCAGAGTCAGTGAACTCCCAATAGCTCTGGTCAGCTGTCTCTGTGGGTTTCCTCATCATGATCTTGACCCCTTTGTTCATATAATCGTTTTTTCCTCTCTTTGACTGGACTGGGAGCTTGGCCCAGTGCTTAGCTGTGAATCTCTGCATCTGCTTCTACCAGTTACTAGATGAAGGTTCTATGATGACAATTAGGGCGGCCATCAATTTGATTACAAAAGAAGGTCAGTTTAGGCATCCTCTCCACTATTGCTTGGAATCATCCTAGTAAATTCCTGGGAATTTCCCTAGTACCAGGTTCCCCCTAACCACATAATGGCTTTCTCTATCAAGGTATCTCTTTTCCTTGCTCTTCCTCTCTGTCCTTGCCCCAACTCAACCATTTTGTTCTCTTGTATTCTCTTTCCACCTCCCCTTACCTTCTATTCCTCCCATGTTCCCAGTTTACTCAGGAGATCTTATCTATTTCCCCTTCCCATGGGGACCATGGATGTCTCTCTTAGGGTCCCCCTTGTTACCTAGCTTCTCTGCAGTTGTGGATTGTAGCCTGGTTATCCCTTGCTTTACATCTAATATCCACTTATGAGTGAGTACATACCATTTGTCTTTCACATCAGGACTCTTAATGGGCTGTGAGGACACAGATATCAGAACATCATTGAGTTTAGATTGTAGCAGTGACAGAGGACTGAGGTGGGAATCGACAAACACAAACAGAATGTATTAGTTCCTCTGCTCGTTGCCATGACAAAATGTTAGATATAAGCAGATGAAGGGAGAAAAGATTAACTTTTGTCTTATGGTTTCAGAGAAATTTCAGTCCCATGGCAGAGAAGGCGTGGCCAGAGAAACAGGAGAAAAACTTCCCTGGAGGATTAGGAAGAAGGGATGGTATAGTCTACAGAGTCCTGACCTTACGAGTCTACTTGAATCATCCTGCTCTCACTTCATAAAAGTGCCTCTGTGTGGGGAGCAAGCCCTCAAAACGAGAACTGAAAACAGCCCCACTGTGTTGGGAATAAACACAAAATATGTGGACCTAAACCAGGCCCATCTTGTGGGAATAAGCACTTAAAACAGGAATCTGGGGCGAGAGGCATTTTGAATTCAAACCTGTGAATTGGGAGAGCATCTCTTCCAGGTGTGTGTAATTCTTCAGCTACTTGATGACTATACAGAAATGCTGGGTTAGGGTCAAAATGTGCATCAGAAAGCAGTTTAAGGACTGGGGCTTACTGTGAAGGTCAAGGGGATACAATCCATCGCTGTGTGGGGAAGACTTGGTGACTGGAATGTGAAGGACTGGCCACACCACAGTCTTAGCTAGCAAAGAAAGTGGAAAGATGATGTCAGCTCCTTTCTTCTTTATTCATTCCGAACCCCAGCCTGTGATGGTGTGGCTCTTATCTAGGCTTTTATTTCTAGTAACACCCTCATCTAGATACCCAGAGATGTGTTTCCATGGTGATCCTAAAACCAATCAAGCTGACAAAGAAGATTAACCCTGGTGACAAGCCTAAGTGTGTATTTCCTCACATCTCACCAGCTTCCAATCCCTGAATATACTCAGAAGGCCCTAGGATATTGGCAGTCACTTTTTGCATTTGCCAAAGAACATTTATGGTACTAAACATTTGTATGCATTTTCATTCTGATCTAATTGGCATGAAGCACAGCACCCACCCTATTTTGGGGGTAAGGAAAGCCTGAGACAAGATCTCACCATATTGTTTCGAGGTAAGTCCACCAAAGAACCCACACACAGACACCCTTAAAGCCAGATAGAAAGTCTGTATTGCTGGTTGGGCAACTGCACAGGGCAATTGCCCAAATTATGTAGCCTCAAGCCTCACCGTTCTTTGTCTTTTATGTAGAAACCATATCTTGGTAGACACAGTGTGGTTAGCAAGAACAGTTAGTAAGAAGCAAAATTGTGGGAGCCGAAAAGCAAGGTTCGTATATTTAGAGACTTTTCTGGATCCTGGAACTATGGACTAGGTCTTTGATAGATTAGGTCTCTGTTTCTGTTTTTGTCAGGTGTTGGGTTACATTCTAGTCAGAATGGTGTCCATTCTTTTGGAGATTTCAGAGATCACTTTTAGGAAAATTGATTGTTCACTGTGGAAAACTTCAACATTATTGATATCAAAACAGAAGGTTTAATTTTTTTAAAAAAGATTTATTTATTTATTTATTGTACAGTGAACAGCAGAGGATACCAGATGTCATCATAGATGGTTGTGAGCTGGGAATTGAACTGGGAAGAACAGTCAGTGTTCTTAACTCCTGAGCCATCTCTCCAGCCTCTAATTTTTAAGACAGTAGTATATCAGGAGAAAAGTTTTAAAGAGTCGAAATAAAATTGAGGGGAAAGAGATTTGTGATAATAGTCCCCAGATTTTGGTTTTATTCTGTCCCCTACCAGGTGGCTCTTCTGACATGAAACAGAGACTCTGAATTTTCTTTTAACAACATACTTCGGTCTAGAAAAAGAGAGAGCCACACTCCAACTTCAAAGCCAGTTTTAGTTTTTAGTTGAGTCAGGACAACAAATATTTCAGGAGGTAAAGAGATTTTACCCTGTAGAAGCGATTAGACCACCATGCCAGATTGTTTCTTTTCTTGGTAATTTTTCCCAGATAATTCTTCCTTCTTTAGATGTCCATCTGTCCAAAGGTCCTTAAGGTCCTTGACTTCCTTAAGATGGCTGTTTTTATTCTCCTGTAAAGACGAAAACAGAACTCTGCCCTAACCCTAATTTGGTGAGGTTCCCCACCCACATGATGAATTGCTACATCAGTTGATGAACTTTTCTTCAGTAATTCAGTAACCACATTAATAATTCCCTCAACAGTCACTAAGCTAATTGCAGGAGAAGGCCAGTTCAGACACCTTCTCCACTATTGCTAGGAGTCTTATCTGGGGCTATCCTTGTGGATTCTTGTGATAGAGAGGGCCATTATGGGGTTAGGGAGAAACCTGACACTCATTCTTTTTTTTTTAATTATGAAAATCATTTTATTTATTTTATTTTTATTTTTTTACATATTTTTATTATGAATAAAGTCATATTTTTAACCATATATCCCATTATTCAAACTCCCTTCCCATCAATCCTAGTCACTCTCTCTTCTCCCCATCACTTTATCTTCTCCCCAGCAACAGCAGAAGGTCCCAAGGTCCCAAGGTCCCAATGTGGCTTAGTTCAGCATCCACTCCAACCAGATCCACTTTCATCACCCTAACATCAAGACTGGGTCAGGTATTCCTCTGGAAGGAATGGGTTCCAAAGAGCCAGTCCAAGGTGTTTCAATCACAAGCTGTTCAGTGGTTGCTGACACTCATTCTTACATAAGTGGGCAACACATAGAAGACACCAGATCAAATGGTTTACTGCACTTTAAAAAGAAATAATGTTTTGCAAATAAAAATGTCAAATGTAGTCAGATTAAAGTTTTAGAATATTAAAATGTCAACTCTTAATTTTAATTTGTATATTCACTAATTATCATTGGACCACTATGGTCTGCTCTTAATACCCCCCTTTTAAAATATATATTGAGGGGCTGGAGAGATGGCTCAGCGGTTAAGAGCACCGTCTGCTCTTCCAGAGGACCCGGGTTCGATTCCCAGCACCCACATGGCAGCTCACAACTGTCTGTAGTTCCAGTTCCAGGCAAAACACTAAGGCAAATAAATAAACAGAATCATGAGCAATAAATTCTAAAAAAAATATATATATATATATATGTATATTGATAGGCAACCAGATAGAATTAGGATGCCAGGATTGCCATGCTTTATTGCCAATTAAAAATATTAGATATGACCATATTTAATTTTTACAAATTAAAATGTCATATTTAAAAAAATGTATACTTGCTATTATTTGTATTTTTTTGTTTTAAAAGGATAAATTAAATATAAAAGTATAAAATAAGTCTAACATATGTGGAAATACTTTTTCTTTTTTACAGAATGTATTTGATGTATGTAAATTTTAATAGAATCACATTTTACATTAATCATCTTTATTGTTGAAAATGGCTGTGAGTCAGAATTGCTATAAAAGATGAAATAAAGACATAAAACTCAGAAACTTAAGAGAAACAGAAAATCATGGGTGGGATGATCTATATAGACTTCCAGACACTGGGCAAATGAGAAAATGAGTTTAGTGGTTCTTAGTGTCTCCCACATAAAATTTTTACTCAGGGCCTTGCAAATGACTTACTTCAAACAGATCTAGTTAATGATGAGAACAAAGAGAAAGTAAAAGATTATTCTTATCAAGTTGAGACCCTAGAAGCAAGAGATACAGCTGGTGCCTGTCTGGGCGACAAGAGGAAAATTCCACCCACAAAATGAGCCCATTGGGAAGAGAGCTGGGCTGGGAAATCACCAGGCTTCCAGCTTTGCTGGCTCCTGGGAGCTCAGGTCTGGCCCTGCATGACTGTTTCCTTCAAGCATATTCTCATCTAAGTGATTTATTCTTTTTGGCTAAATGTAGCAGAACGTTGAACATTTTGTTTGACACCAGAATTCTTTCAGTTGGAAAAAAGACACTGTAGAAATTGGCTTTTAAGTTCAAAGGCAAAATGTTTTGTGAATTCTGTAACAGTTATTACCAATCTTAAGTCAGCTTTAACTAGAGAGGGCATTTCAAAGAGAAATTCACAGAAAAACGCACAATCGTAAATACTCACACAGAGGTAAATACTCAACAAGCAGAATTTGAAAGCTGCATCCTGGGGGGTGTGGAGAGATGGCTCAGTGGTTAAGAGCACTAGCTGCTCTTCCAAAGGGTCTGGGTTCAGTTCCCACATGGCAGCTCACAACTGTCTATAACCACAGTTCCAGAGGATGTCTGTGTCTGTGACACCTTCAAAGACTCACAGCAGAACACCAATGCATATAAAATAAAAAAGAAAGAAAGCTGCATCCTGCCAAGCAGTGGTGGTGCACATCTTTAATGATTTTTGTGCACACATGTATATATATAGTGCATGTATGTAGGTGTTCATATCTATGTGTGAACATGTGCATGTAGGTATGTGTGAATATGTGTATGAATGCATATGGAGGCTTGGGGTTAACATAGGATGTCTTCCATATACTTTCCAATATAAGCCAAGGACTCTCATTAACACTCTATTCCCTGGTTGGCTAGATTGACCAGTGAGTTCTAAGGATCTGCCTGTCTTCACCATTCCTAGCTATAGGGTTACAGATCTGAACCATGCTGACTTTTTACAAAGGCATTGAAGATCTGACCATGCCACCCACACAGTCTGCATACATTGAAAGTATGTGTGTGTGTGTGTGTGTGTGTGTGTGTGTGAGAGAGAGAGAGAGAGAGAGAGAGAGAGAGTTAATAATCATGTGTTTCTCTCAACACATCCATTGTTTTACTTTCAAGATTTATTTTATGTATGTGTGTCCCTGAGCGGAAATATGTTCTGCATGTTCACCACATGCAGAAGCCAGAAAAGGACATTGGGTCCCCTAGAACTGAGTGACAGGTAGTTGTGGAAAGCCATGTGGAGGCTAAGATCATAACCTGGGGCTGGGAACTGAAGCAAGTGCTTTTAACTGTTGAACCATCTATGCAGCCCCATCTCCAACCTGTTTTTTGAGACAGGGCTTCTCACTGAACCGAGAGCTTACTTATTCTTCTGGGCTGGTTGGTAAGTTATAGATGTCTGTTGGGTTTACAAACACATGATGCCATGTCTGTCTTTTATCTGATGGCTGAGACCCTCATCCTCACATGGCAAACACTTCTCCTTAGCCTTAAGAAATAGAAATTTTGTGGAATAAATTTATATTAATTGATTATGTGCTGTCAGTATTGCATTATTCTCCAAACATCATTAACTCACTGAGACATACAACCAGACCTGTGCAATCAATCAGTTGCTTTACTTCACTCATATTTTGCTCCTGCAAAATAACCATTTTTGCACATATTTTTAAATCTTGACATTAAAAAATGTTCAATTTATTAAGCCAGGAGGAAATGACATACTGTACTCAACAGTTTGTTACTTAATTTATAACTTTAAAATATTTTGACATATGGTTTCTTGGGTGGGCTTAAATGTTAAGCTGGTTTCCAGGTGGGTGCTGATGCAGCTTGGAGGAAAAGGTTTGGGAACCCACACCTGGAGAGATTAGGAAATGAATTTGAGGTTTAACTCAGAATTCTTTCCACATTGGAAGGTGATGGAGACCCAAAGTTCCCTTCTGCTAAGACAACACTTCTCAACCTTGGTGGTCCATTAGAATTATCTGGGGAGCTTGAAACATGTCCAGGCTTACATTGGGGCATTTATGTGTTGATTGATTGATTATTGGTGCTGGGGATTGAGTCCTGGGACTTTCACCTGCTAGGCGAATACTCTCCCACTGAGCCTTGTGCTGGAGGCCTGAGAGCTTTTGATTTAGGTTGTGGCCTGGGCACCAGCATTTTAAAACAACCCTGGATGATGCTAATAAGCAGACATTATTCAGAACAGCTGCTAACAGTGCAAGTGGTACCCTGACAGGGTTGCAAGGGCTCTACAGCCACCTTTTGGTTGGTTATGCTATATCAGGCTCAGGTCTTGACAAACGTTTTCAAGATTGAAGCAAGAGACTTAATAGCAAGCCAGCCAGTGGGCTTCTATTTCATTCATTCTGCTGACATTTAATACAGCTCTCTAGTATTTATGGAGGTGAGGATATAGAAACAGTAAAACACTGATTCTGAAAGTGAGACAATGGACATATAAGTGAAGCACAAACACTATCATGGTGCAGATGCACATCCTCAGAGACACAGTTCAGTTTGCAAGGACAAGGGGTCCCAGATGAGTCTTAATAGATGGGGATTGGCTGAGATCGAGGTCATGGGAAGATTTCTCTAATGGTGTGGTTAGGAGCGGCAGGTGCATGGGAGAGCAGGAACAGCTGAGGGTCTCTGGCCACAGTCTGACAGAGGAGGTAAGGGGAATGCTGGGAGGCCTTGTTAAGGTGCCTCACTCTGGCCTGGGACCTCTTTTTCCGAGCGAAGCTTAGAGCGTCTTCATTCTAGGCTTGTAGGAGGGCTTTTCCAGAGGTCTGAGATTCCTAAGATCATAGCTTTCCACGTTTGTTTTGTTAACTTTTCCCTGTTGAGGAGAAGGGAACTGAACCACCCTTGTAGGGACTTGAAGCCATTTCTTTCCTACCTTCTGGAAGGAATTACTTTACACAGGGGCTTGCCGCCCCCTACTGGCTGTTATTGCCACATTGCAAAGACCGTCTCTGGAAAAGACAACTAACTTCCTTCAGGCTGGAGGCCACAGCACATCTGGAGAGTGGATTGTGACTCTAGCCTCTGGGCAGTCATTCTCACAGGGTGGTCTCTAGCCAATTTACCTGGATGCTTGCTAGAAATGTAAAGTCTAGGAGCTGGGGAGATGTCTCAGTGGCTAAAGAGCTTTTGCTTTTTTCTCAGAGAGTCTGTGCCTCCTTCCCAGCACCCACATGTCACAACTGCCTGTTACTCAAGCTCCGGTGGGAATCTGTTAGCCTCTTCTTGCCTCTAAGGGCATATGCGCACATCACACACACACACACACCATACATCTCCAAAAAAGACGTATGAATTCTGAACCCACTGAATCAGAAACTTCTAGACTGTGTGTTCTCTGAAGTCTGTGGCTTGCTAATCAAGGAACTTCAGGACCTCAAGTTGGGAAGGGAAGGTAGCCGGCTCAGGGGTGTAGCTCCACATCTGGTTGAGATGTTCAAGCTGCAGATTTCAAAGGATGGTGTGAGCTGGGCGTGGTGCTGTGTGGCAGTCATCTAAACAGAGGCTAAACAAGAGAAGGGTGGGAGGCTTGGTCACACTCCCTTCGGAGATTTACCCGCTCTTACCATTTTACCACATTTTCTCCGCCTGTCCTCTATATTTCTTTTATCCCGAGCCATTTGAAGAAAAATTTTTTGGCAGAAATCTTAACACTTTGACTTTTAAATATTTAGCAGATGGTTTGTACAAATAATTAACAAGCCACGGTGTCTTGCCTATAATAAGGAAATCAACAATTTAACAGCATCTGATTCACATTTTAATCACATCACTCCACTTACCCTGTTTTTAAATACTTGTATGTATTTTATGCCCAAGCTCTAATCAAAGTTTATCTATTAAATTTAGTCTTCTTGGTGTCTTTTGTGTAAACTAGCTCACTTTTTTTGGGGGGTTATTTGTGCCCCAAAATTGAGTGTCAAATGTAGTAGCACGAATTTGGGTTGTATAAATGAGACTCAGAACCAAATATCAGGGGAAGGCTGAAATATCAGAGAGAGGAAGCACCACAGTCAATTCTGACTCAGCTGTCTTCCAACTTTCTCAGCCTCACTCCTGGTCTCTTCTGCTTGTGGCTTCTGCCAGTCGTTTCTGTTTCTGCCTGGTTTCTACAGCCCTTATATACCCTATTCCATCTAGGTTAGGATTAAAGGCATGTAGCCTTGAACTCACAGAAACAGAAGAAGTTCTGTCTCTGGAGTTATGGGATAAAGGATGTTGGTCACCACTCACAGCTTTCCCTGTGCTGGGATTGAAAGTGTGTGTGATTGACTAAGCTGTTTATCCTTGTATTCATGATGTGTGTGATTGACTCAACTGTTTATCCTTGTATTCAAGGATCAAGGATTTCCTGAGCTGTCTGCCTAGGATTTGACTGTGTGGTCTCTCTGATATCCCAGGATTTATTAAATATCTAACATATAGCCACAGATTATATTTTTTGAAGAGTAAAATTGTCTTTCTTGAAGAGTTTGGGCCAGCTGCATTCTAGAATGTTCTGGAACTGGATGTGCTAGATGTTTTTCTTATGACTAGACATTATTGGCAAGAATATTTTATTACCGCTGCCTGTGGTAGCTCTTGCCTGTACTCCCAGTATTCAGGATACTGGGACAGGAGGATTATTACAAGTTCAAAGCCAGCATGGGCTGCTCACATAGTGGCCAGTGTGAGACCTTGTCTCAGTTACTGCCTCTTCCCATGAAAATTTCACTGGCCATGTTGAGTACTTTGTGTTGTATCAGGAAGCTGTTGATTTGCTACATCTTAATTCTGCTTGTGTATCCGAGTCACCATACTTAGGTTACACACAGTACAGTTCCATGGGTCTGGGGTTTTCTCAGCATATTTCTGTTATTCCAAAGATTTTCCAGGGTTTTGCTGTTTGGTCCAGTTAAGCTCATGCCTTTGTAGCCCTCTAGCCCCTCATTCATACATCTATTCTGCTCACTCAAACATTGGAAATCTCCCATCCTATGTAACAGGACCACACCAGAGCTGCTAACTACATCCTGTAGAAGAAACCTTGAGAGCTGTGTAAGTCAGTATCTCTTCTCCCAGAGCACAGGCTCTTTGCCAAAAGGTCCCAACACTGTGTTGAACTTCTCTCCTATTGATTATTATCCCTGTGAGAGGCTTTCACAGACAACTGTCCCTGACTGCCCTTCCCATGGGTGTTTAGTATCACAGACAAATTGTAAATCGCTTATGCTTTGCATGCAAATATGTGCTTGGCATTGGAAGAGCAAGGCACCCCCACCCACCCTGAAATGCCCAACCTTGTTGAAAAGTATGTCTGAGTAGAATTTAAAGTTTAATAGTATTTTCTGTTAATTTTTTTTGGTGTATGTTTGTGTGTGCGTTTGAGCCCAGGCACAGCTTGCATAGTAAGGACTTTTACTTTATTTACTCATTTCTGCCCCAGA
This sequence comes from Sigmodon hispidus, assembly GCA_004025045.1. Lineage (NCBI taxonomy): Eukaryota > Metazoa > Chordata > Mammalia > Rodentia > Cricetidae > Sigmodon > Sigmodon hispidus. Next base: position 28,684 of record PVIH01018857.1, read on the forward strand.
TTAGTAGCATTTTCAAACAGCAGTGTGACTGGGGTGTTAGATGATCAGTCTATGAGCTGGGTAGGCTAGAACTGGATCTGTCACTGACTACTTGTATCACATTGGGCAAATGACTTCTGAGCTTGCTTTACACTTTGGATTTGGTGACAGTAATTCAGTGAACATTTCCTACAGGGTATGAATTCAATAACTTTCCTAAAGTGTCTGTTCCCCTTAACATTTTTTCATTTATTCTTTTACAAAAATTATTATAAAACCACATTTTAATATATCCAGGCATGAAGGGGAATTGAGTTATTTAATTCCACCCTGGTACCACACTGGACTCCATAAGGGATATCTCAGTGGGGCACACATCTGGCTCAGGGGGACAGTGAGGAAGGTCGCTGTGAAGGGGACTCCTGAATCTGGGGAACAGAGAAGGGGTACCTGGGCATGGATTCTTAGGGAAGCTGGTCTAGGACATTCCCCGAAGTTCAGAAAGAAGGTTCCTGGAGAAGTGTCTCTTCCTACAGTACAGTGGCCCTCTCAATGGGCTCCTTGGACTGGCAATATCAGTTCCTCTTGAGGATTTAAGAATGCTGTAAATATTTGGATTCTGCCTCAAATCTACTGAGTTGAAAACTGTAGGGGTGGAGTCCAATAATCTGTGTTTAAACAAGCACCCCTGCAACATACCTGGTGGTTCTGGGGTCCCTCAGGCTGGAGCATCATTGCTCTGGACAAAGATTCCTCTCCCATAACAGCAATGGGAAAGTAGGACTGCAAATGCTTTACCAAGTCCAGGGCCAGCTGGATTCCCTCCATGGGAGAAACCTGGGCTGGAGGCTTAGTGGTTTGGATCACAAGTCAGCTGTGAACATTTGACCACTCCTCTGAGACCACTAATGTGGCTGGCCTAGGTTCAAAGGAAGCTGCTATTTAGAGTTTAGCTTGGTGCTTCGATTGAACACGACCACCAACGAAGATATAACAGTGCCTGCTTGTTCATTGAAGATCTTCCTTTGTAGAAGAATATGTTTTCCTTTGACAGGAAAATAGAATGTCTAGGCTGTGCCAATGAGAGGCTTTGATAAAGGCTGTTGTAGGTTTTTGCCCTAAACATTTCAATAGTCTGAGGTTAATTTGTGCCGGTCACCATAACCAGGTCATGAGATTGTTCAAATTTACAGACATGTTTTTTTTTTCCTCAGTAAGTTAAGGTAGCTTAGATTTTAATTCCTCTGCTCAGTTCTTAGACAAAAAGTGAATGGGATTCAAGGGGCTTTCTTCCTAATGACTTTAAAACCTTGGAAAGCAGAGAGGCTGAGCAGTAAGGAATGAGGCAATGCTGCATAGAGCAGGAATCTTAAAATGACAGTCGTTCCTCCACACAAGGGGTTTACAGTCTCCTATCAAAGAAGGCTGAGGGTGGGCCCACCACATTCTGTGCTGTCCAGATTCAAGCTCCTTATATATTTCTTCTTGAATGCCCTAATTTGAGACTGCCATTGTTACAGAGGCCTTCTTGTTCCCAGGAAGCAGGATGAGGGCGGAGAAAGAAAGGAAGGGACTTCCTTGATTGTGCCTCCCAGCAAGTCCTTTGTAATAATTTCTTTTACACTTCCCTGGCTAGAAAATTAGCTCCAAGGAGTCTGGGAAATGTAGTCTTATTCCAAAAGACTATAACCCCAGCTAGAATCACAGTTCTGTTATGAAGGAATAAAGAGTAGACAATGAGGCAAACATGGTAATCTGTGGTCTGTGTGAACTGGTTGGGTTGATACACAGGATTGCTAAGCTATAGGGGGTGTGTAGCCTGGAGTTGTCATATTGAGATGAGTTTTTAGACAAGATCTTATCTCGTTCTTCTTCCCAGGAGGAAGACATGACGTCTGGGCAAACATAGGTGTGTGGTCTAGAGATGACCTACCGGAGTGCCTCAATTTCCCCTTTTGTTGTCTTTTCTGGGCATTTAGCAGCTCCCTTCTTGCCTCTAAGGTGTTAAAGAGTGCTTGAGTCTGTCTAGAACAATGCAGTCAGGACAGGAAGAGCAGAAATACCCTGTGTATTTTTCAACCAAAAAATTGGTAGGATCCTCGGGAACCCAGTCAGGGAGAAGGGTCTTCAGGTTCCTCTGCATGGCTGACACCTTCCGGAGCTTTCTTCTTGTTCCAGGCCTAGTTGTACTGTAGAATTTAACGGAGATTATAAAAAAGTGAGAATGGGAACTTTCAAATTATCTTGTAAATTTCATAGGGTCTGGCTCATAGTTCTTGCTTTGGGGGCATTTTGGAACAAGGGTCTGACTGACCTTCATCACTCATTCGCTATTTGGCCAGGCAGTGGTCTCTTTACTGTTTGTCTTGCTTACTCCCTGTTTATTGAGAGATTTAAATGAAGACCATGCAGCACAGACCTTGATGAAGTTGTAACACAAGGCACTGAGTCATGGGAATTTCGTTTTCTTTCCTCAGTGCCACAGGAGAAACATTTTTCATCCATTACCTCCCTTCATAAAAGCAATGTTTATTTAACTGTTTTCCTTTTAAAACTGTGTTACATTTTAATTATTTAGTGTGCGTGTGTGTGTGTGTGTGTGTGTGTGTGTGTGTGTGTGTGTGTGTGTTGGATGCAAAGTGCCAAGGTGTATGTGTAGGTCAGAGGGCAACTTTCAGGGGTCAGTTCTTTCCTCGCACTATGTGGGCCCTGGTGAGCATTTCTTTATCCACTGAGCCTTCTTGCTGGGCCCTTGTTCCATTATATTTTTTTGAATATTAAAGTTAGATTCTTGTACAACAATTAGTCTTTGAAATTATTCAATTAGATTTTCAAATAATAAGCTACTGAGTTAAAAGGACTTGGTTATATATTATCCACTCATTTTACCAAAGGCTTCAGTTGATCAGTTCTACTGAGGACACTGTGTGGGAATCAGATTTTTACCCATGTGAGAAATACATGCTAAGAAAGATGGCACTGTAGGAAGAGGAATTATGTCATCAGTGAGGCTTCATCTAGAAAGGGATGGAAACAGATGCCGACCCACAGGCAAACATTAGGCAGAGTTTGGGAAGTCCTACAGAAGCTGAGGAGGATTGTAAGAGCCAGAGGGGTCAAGGACATCCCAAGGAAAACCAACTAACCTGGGCTCACAAAAGTTGACCTGACAATCAGGGAAGGCCCTGTGTCTATATATATATAATGGTTGTGTAGTTTGGGACTCCTAACAGAGGGGCAGGAGCAGTCTCTGACTCTTTTGCTAGGTTTTGGAAACCTTTTTCTCTTACTAGGTTGCCTTGTCCAGCCTTAATATGAGGGAGAGGTGCTCAGTCTTATTGCAACTTGCTATGCCGTGTTTGGTTGATATCCCTGGGAGGCCTGGTCTTTTCTGAGGGGAAATGGTGGAGGAGTGGACTGGGGGTGGGGTGAGGGGAGAGAAGGTGGAGAGTGGCTGGGAGGAGAGGAGGGAGGGAGGGAAACAGCCAACAGGATGTAATATATGAGAGAATAAGTATTTTTTTAATTTTTTTATTGAAACTATTACTAAGGGAACTAGTAATAGACTATCTAGTTTTCTTTTTTTTAAAGATTTATTTATTGATTGTATACAGTGTTCTGTCTGCATGTATGCCTGTCCAACACAAGAGGGCTCCAGATCTCATTACAGATGGTTGTGAGTCACCATGTAGGTGCTGGGAATTGAACTCAGGACCTGTAGAAGAGCAGCCAGTGCTTTTAACTTCTGAGCCATCTCTCTGGCCCAATATTTTTTTTTTAGAAGGAGGAGAGATCTATTTTGATTCATGATTGATCTCAGAGCTGAAATTCTGTGGTTGATTTGGACCTATGGTGAAGCAGAACATCATGGCAGCTGGAGTGTGTGGGTATGGAGTGGATCAAAGCTGCTTACTTCATGCTGGCCAGAAAGTAGGAAGAGAGAGGAAGGAAGTGGCCAGACTCCCAGTATATGCTTTAAGAGGATGTGCCCAATAACCTTCTCCTCCAGCTAGGCCCTGTCTCCTAAAGTTCCTAACACTTCCCAATAGTGTCACTAGCTGGAACCAGGCCTTCCACACATGAGCATATAGGGACAGTCTAGCTCAGTGGTTCTCAGTCTTCCTAATACTGCAACCTTTTGATATAGTTCCTCATGTTGTGGTGACCCCCAACTATGAAATTATTTTATTGCTATTTCATAACTGTAAGTTTGCTACTGTTATAAATTGTAATGTAAATATCTGACATATAGGATATCTGATAGTCTACTTCCAAAGGGGTCATGACCCACAGGTTGAGAACCACTGGTCTAGATTTTCACCCTTTAAGACAATGTAGGGCAGAGCTCATTTTGGTACTCTTACACATATTGTGATCTATATTGCAAAGAATGTATAATTTATAACATGATTCCTTTAGAGGTGAAAGCAGCATCTTAGTTCTAAACTCCCCATGTCTCTGCATGTTACGCAATGTTCGCATTCTTTTTTTCCTTCCCCAAAAAAGTTTTCTACTCTTTTGTATCTCATCTATCTAGTGTGGCTTCTGCCTAGTACTATGCTGGGTATTAGGAAGAAGAAGACATTTCCAGTGTGGATTCTGCTTGGTATCCTGCCCACCAACCTGCATTGGGTTGCATGTGAGCATGTGGTGGTAATCTACCCCATGAAAGGGCTTTTTGGCTAACAGCTGAGTGGGCTAGAGACATGTCTAGACATGAGATCACATGGTCCTTAGCTCACTTATTTCCTTTTTTAAAGACTCCTTACTCGGATCTGGAGAAAAGAAATCAGAAATCTGTCCCTTTGGACCTAGATAGAATTTGCAGTAAAAGTCAAGAAATCACGCACCATCTTCCTGTTTGGATTGTATATCTGACTGTCCTGGCTCCCCTTATACATTTTCTGCTGCTGTAACAGAGCATTGCAGACTGGATAATTTAGAGGCAATAGTTTATTTGACTCATGGCTGATGAGTCTAGGAACAGGGCCCTGGCATCGGAACAGGGACTGTACATTGCATCTTAACATAGCAAAAGGGCAGTGTAAGATGGAAATAAACAGAATTCACCCCCCCAACACACACTTAAATCAAGAACCCACTCATGGGTTATTCACCCACTCTTGAGATAATGGCGTTACTCCATCCACGAGGGAAGAGCTCTCATGACTCAGTCGCCTTTCCAAGGGCCTAACCTCCTAATACACAGTGGCTATTAGGTTTCAACATGAGTTCTGGAGGAGGCACTCCAGCCACATCCCTCTCCAACCAAGAGCAGTTCAGGAAAGCTGGAGGTCTGCCTCACATCCTCCCTGCAGCTGACCAGACCTCCTGGGCTTCAAAAACTGAAACCTCATAGTAGCATCTCCTTTGTGGGATTGTGGAAAGTGCACAGTGGTGCTGAGCAGCACTTAAAACCTGTGTCCATCCTCACATCAGCCCCCCATGCTCTTCTTCCTGGCTTACCAGGCTTTCACTTCCAGAGCCAATGGTGACTGGATATGCCTGCCCCTGTCCCCAGCACAGCAAATTCCTGTGTTCTACGTGTCATACAGAAACCATGAGAGGCTCCTAGTTTGCTGAAGTCCTGAAGTAGCCATAGTGAGCTAGGATCCTGCACCTTTAAGTATAATTGTAATGTCAGTTCTTTGCTCTGAATCAGTATGAAGCTAGAGACCATAGGCATTTCAATGATGGTGGACCCCAAGGCCACAGACAAGCAAAAGAGAAAACCAGAAGGCCATAGCTGATATTGTCAAGAAGCTAGGTCAAGTTGTTGTTGTTGCTGTTGTGACACAAATAATAAAATAGAGGCCCAGTTAGCTGCTGCTTTCTCCAGAACCGATTCTAGCACCTTTCTGAGCTTGTGGTTATAGTTTTATCATATGACCCTCAAAGAGAGGCGTGTGTTGGTTTGAGGATTTTATATTTTAAAAACATTTTTATTTATTCTACTTGTTTTCTTTATTTAGCAGTATATCTCAAAACTCTTTGTGGGTCTGTTTACATATCTATTTTGCCTGCTGCTTCTAAAGATCTTTCATACCTGAGTTTATTTACCCATTCCCTTATTGTCATACATCTTAATGTTATTTATTTATAATTTTTTTAATTTGGTATTATTGGTGTGTGCAAGGGGAACACACACATGCCACAGCACACATGCAGGTCAGAAGACAACCTTACACAGTCAAACTTTCTTCCCACCTTTCTGTGGGATTGGAGGGTTGAACTTGGGTTGCTGGAATTGTACGGCAATCACCTTTACCCACTGAGCACACCTCCTGCTCCAAGCCCATATGTCAAAAATTTAAGGGCAATTTCTGTTGAAATCCTTCTTTAAGTTTTTATTTTATAATTTATTATTTAAATTTTTTCATTTTATATACTAACCACAGTTCCCCTTTCCTCCTCCCACTCACCTCCTCAGTTTCCCCCTCCTCACCCTCCTATCCACTCCTCAGAGAAAGAGTAAGGTCTCCCATGGGGAGTCAACAAAGTCTGGCATATCAAGTTGATGCAGGACCAAGCCCCTCCTCCTTGCATCAAGACTGAGCAAAGGATCCCTCTATAGGGAATGGGCTCCAGAAAGTCAGTTTATGCATTAGGGATAAGTTCTGGTTCCACTGCCAGAGCCTCCACAAAATGCCCAAGACACACAACTGTCATTCACATTCAGAAGGCCTAGTTCAGTAACATGCAGGTCCCCCAGCTGGCAAGACACTCTTCTAAATCAGAGCACAAAACTTTGTTGCATGACTTTCTACCCTCATTTTACAATTCAAAAAGGTGCCACCAGTTTAAATAAATTGCCCAAAGATGTTTACAATAAAATGTACTCTCAGTCCAATGTGGAAGAAATAAAAGAGCATGAAATACTGTAATGAGAGTATTTATGGGGGCACACAGAGAGGACCAGTCTTTTCAGAGGAGAAGGCATGGTTTTGTGTGGGATCTTGAAAGTGGAGGTTCATGTGCAAGGGGCTGTGATGGATGACTGAGGACACACTCTTATGTTCTGAGTTGGAATAGCGCTTCATCCCAATGGCAGCCCAAGGTAGCCCACAGACCCCATAGCCACAGAATCTATACATAGTAGGAGAGCCTGGCACAGAAGCAGACTCAGCCTAATCTGGGCTCCAGCCCTACAACTCTCCTTCCAACATGTAATTGGCTGTTCTCTGGATTGTCTGAGACCATAAAAAACCCACAGTGTATTAAGGTTTTTGATTTCAAGAGTCATGTGTACCAGAGGTAAGCAATGTACCAGTTTGGCAAGACTAGGTCACTTGTCTATTGACACACACTTTCTAGGTGCTCATTCTGCTCCCAACTATCAGCTTATTCATTGTGGCAGGTCATGTAAATGACCTCAGCTTAAGGGGATGTCATAGTCTTTGAATGCCTCTGCTCCCTACTATTAATTTTCCCCTCTTACATCATCTTCTCTGCACATTTGCCTTGTGGCTTTTAGGAACAGAGTCTGGCTATAGAGTAGACCCCTGTATGGATATCTCTCATATCTTGGCAGCCCAAGGAATAAATGGTACCTTTTAAATATATGAAATTTATAATATACTAGTACTTAAGAAAACTTGTCAAAGTTGGAATAACAAGACTGGCTTGTAAATTGGTTCTGAGGCTCTTCTTGAGTTTAGTGACTTAGTAATAGGAGGCTTAGTGATAGTTGCTGATGGTGCAGGCATGAGGGGTTGGGTGGATAGAACAGTAAATGTTTCCTTCATTTTCATCCAGCTTGGTTGGACTACTATATTTTGGTCACTTGAGGAGAGTCATAATTCATTTTGAAAGTTTATCCAAATTATTTCTCAATTACAGTGAAATAAGACAGAATTATTGGCAGGAAAGTGTGTGTGTGTGTGTGTGTATGTGTGTGTGTGTGTGTGTGTGTGTATGTGTGTGTTGGGCAGCTATCATGCTGTAATCCACTATCATGCAGCCTTAGAGTAGTTGCTTATTCACAATTTTCTTAACTATAAAATAAGTGTAATTGCAATACTATCTAGAAGCAAAAAGTAATGAATTATTTAAAGGCAATAATCTGGGTGACTCTCAAAGTATCATGGGGGCTGGGTATGGTGGTACATGCTTTTAATCCCAGCACTTGGAAGGCAGAAGAAGGAGGATCTCTGTGAGTTTGAGGCCATTCTGGTCTACATAGTGAATTCTAGGATAGCCATGACAGCACAGAGGGACCCTGTCATAAAACAAAACAAAACAAACAAAAATTTATGGCTATAACAACCTAGATGTCCCTCAACTGAAGAATGGATTAACAAACTGTGGTACATTTACACAATGGATTACTACCCAGCAGTAAGAAAAAATGATATCCTAAAATTCACAGGCAAATGGATGGATTTGGAGAATATCCTCCTGAGCGAAGTCTCACAAACTCAGAGAGATAAGCAGGGGATGTACTCACTCACTAGTGGTCTCTAAACAAACAAACAAGAAAAAAAGCCAAACATGCCCAAGCGGCAAACCACAACCACCGAACAGCTTGGGAT
>PVIH01018858.1:0-37184 GCA_004025045.1 Sigmodon hispidus
TCACCTCTGGTCAGGGTTCGAATCCGCCCCTCAGAGACCCCTGCAGTTGGTTTGCTCAGTTCACTCAGTTCGGGGTCGCAGTAGGGATCCTTGCAGATACCCTCAGCAGCAGCAGGAGCTGTGGGTGTGGCCAGGTGCAGAGTTCAGCTGCCCCCTGCTCCAGAGTGTGCTGGGACGCCGCAGAGAGCACCGGTCCTGGCCTTTTATTTTATTTTAAAAAAATGAATCAATGAATAGAAATCTAGCTACTAGTGTAAAGAGTATCAGCAGGACTGTCATTTATACCTGCTGAGAGGGGAAAATTAGTTTTCTTCAATGGGGTGCTGCCTCAGTCTCTGTGAGAGCGTGTGAGCTTTGCTCAGGCTGATTTGAAGAGACTGGTTTCCTCCCAGCCCTCCATCCCTCTCTACACCAGCACAGGCCTCATGTTTAGGAGGAGCTGACCAACATATAATAGTTGACCCAGATTTTTGGTGTGCTTCTCTTTGGCTACATTTTGGTGGATTTTTTGGGGGGGGTTACTTTATTTCCTTGGTTTTGGGGGTTTATTGGTCTGGATTTATGGAGGGTTTTTTTTTTGGAGAAAGAACTTAAAGTTGAGTATGGGGAGAGAGGATCCGGAAGGGCATGGGAAGAATACGATCAAAATATATTTAAATTTAAAAATTGTTTCAAACAATAAAACATAAAAGATGGTGTGTGTCTATAAGGGAATCGGTGTTCCAGAGGCAAGAGGCACCAGTAAAGCTTGAGTTGATTGTGAGTGTAAAGTACTAATGGAAAGCACTGGCCTCTCTGCTAAGTGTTCACAGTGAAAACAGAGCAGCTTGATCACAGACTCACTTTGTCTACAATGTCTTGTTAACTCCTACGCTATTTGATTATGCTATGGAAATGCCCGTTCTGAGCGGTTCTGTCTTGTATGTGGGTTTTTGGATTTAGGAATCTGAAGTTTGATGATCTGCTGATAGTCACAAAAGTAAATTCAGATGAAATACAGAAGTGTGTAATCACATCTTTATACTTCCCTACCTAATGACGGAAGCTATATACAAAAATTAAAAAGAAGAAATGTGAGAGGATTTAAAGAAAAAAAAGAACCATGAATATTTGTGTTTAGTCTGCTTGTACTTTGTTAAATTTCTTGAAAATGAGCAATTATGTCTTCTATAATTCTTAAAAATTCTCAGCCTCCACCGTCCCCTCCAACTTGTCTCTTCTCTTCCCCCTCCCCTCTTCTGGTGTTAGAATGCAACACAAGCTACAAGTTCTCATCCTGTTAAATACTTCTTCCACATTTCTACTCTGAGCATTTCTGTGCTATATTCTGTATACTTTTCTCAAGTGTATCTTCCAGTTCATGAATTCCCTCCTAAGCCATTGCTAATCTTTTCCTAATATACGTTCAACTGAGTAGTGAAGCTGAATCTCAATGGTAATAGAAAGTCCACAAACTCATGGAGAGTAAACAGCACAGTCCAGAAGGACAACTGAGTCAAGGAGGAGACCTAAAATTTCTAGAATGGAATGAAAATGAAGCCATAATACACCAAAATTCATGAGACACTAAGAAGACGGTCCTAAGAGGAAGTTTATAGCTTTGAGTGTATTTAAAATTCTAGAGATCTCAAATTGCTCAATTAATGATGATCCTGGAGGCCTTGGGAAACAAGAGAAACCAATAACACCTCCAAAAGATAGATGGGAAAAGACTATAAAAATAATAAATGAAATAGAAGTAAAAAACCAAAACAATACAAAGAATCACTGAAAAGGGGAGTCACTTCTCTGAACAGATGAACAACATTGACACATCAGCCAAATTAAACTGAAGAGAGAGAAGCAGGGGCCTGGTGGTGCGCCTTTAACCCCAGCCCTCGGGAGGCCGAGGCAGGTGCATCTCTGTGAGTTTGAGGCCAGCCTGGTCTACATAGTGAGCTCCAGGACAGCCAGGGCTAAATAATAGAGATCAAAAGGAGAAGGGATCCAAATTAATAAAATTAAAAATAAATGGGAAACATTGTAACAGACTCCTAGGAAATTAAGAGAACCATAAAGACATTCTTTAAAAATTTGTATCTGACCAAACTGGAAAATCTAAAAAGAAATAGAGAAACTTTTAGATATTTATGGCCTAGAAAGGATAAACTCGAGATAAAATAAACAATTTAAGCAGACTGATGACATCCAATAAGGTAGAGGAAGCAATTACAACCCCAACTAAAGCCAGCCCAGGCCCAGGTGAACTCAGTGCACAATTCTACCAGACCTTCAAAGAAGAGCTAATATCAATATTCCTAAAATCAGTACACAAAATTGAAAATGAGAGAATATTTTTGATTTATGTTAATAAAGCCAGTTTCATCCTGATGCCCAAACCAAAGACTGCCTGCTTCACCTCCCAGTTCATATGCCAATATCTCATAACATGGATGCAAACACTGTCAGTAAAGTACCTTGTAGGGGAATTATACTGGTAATGTTGTAAATATTTGTCTCGCCTATGGGTTTAATAAAAAGCAGATTGGCCAAAGGTAAACAGGAAGTGTGGGTGGGGCTACAAGGCTAAGAAAACTCAGGAACATCTCAGAGCAGACACAGATGCCAGACAGATGCCAGAGTCACCGGAGCTGCCAGGAGATGCAGAGGAAATGCTGCTCTGAGAAAAGGTACTGAGCTGTGCGGCTGAACAAGATGAGTTGAGTTCAGATGAAGGAGTTAGCAATTATATGCCTGGGCCCTACGTCAATGAGCATAAAAATAATATAAGCCTCAGTGTGATTATTTGAGGCAAAGTGGGACCGAGAGTGAGACTAAACCTTTGGTCCAGGCCTGAAAAGTCCGGACAGAACCATTTACAACAATACCTGTAAACCAATGCAAGAACACAGCCAAAAAGATTTTCCAAGATAACTTTGTTTCATCTAGAGATGCTGGGATGGTTCAACATACATATCAACAAATGTAATCAACCACACAAATAGACTAAAGACAGAAATCACATGATTAAATTATTAGGTGTGGAAAATCCCTCTGAAAAAACTCAACGGCTTTCACAGCAAAAGTATAGAAGAATCTAGGAATAAGCAGGAATTTATCCCAAAATAAAAACAATATACAGCAAGCTCACAACCAACAACATTCTAAACAAAAAAAAATTAAAGCATTTTCCACTAAAATCAAGAACAGGACAAGCTCCCTCTAGAGGAACACCTGACTCACTCTTGAGGGAGGGGGGAGAAAACTGGATCTGCCAGGAGTGGTGACTGAAATAAGCATTATTGGGACAGTGGGACCATGGGACTGTCTGCTCCCTGCCCAGGGAGGGGATGGGGAGTTGTGGAGAAGAAAGAATGACCTGATGTGGCGGGAGGGGGAAGGGACCTTGAATAAGGATATACAAGGATAGAAAGTGTGACTTCTTTGTTAATAATAATAATAATAATAATAATAATAATAATAATAAAAGACAAAAAAAGAAAAAAATATTCTAAACATGACCCTGTGCTTAAATTAAGTGCATCTGCGTACATATGTATGTTTTTATTCTTTATGATTTAGTTTAATGGGTATATATGTGTAAATATGTATTGCTTTTTTTAAATGTAAAGAAAAACAAAGCAGTCTGTCTATACATTTAACCCCTAGTGAAATAATGTTGCCAATTTAATGCTATAACAAAAAAGTAAAATTTGTCCACTACTTTACCTATTTTTATTCAATTGTATAAAGATAATCACAGTTAACAGTGTATCTTACTTTTTTATTACATTCTTATTTCATGTGCATGCATGGAGGTAGGAGGACAACTTGCAGAGATCCATGGTCTACCTCTACCTTACGGGTGTCTGGGAGTCAGGATCAGGCCATCAGCCTAGTTCATGGCTAGAGCCTTTACTTAGTGCACCACCCCACTGGTCCCCATATTAATTCTTCTGAAGAAAAGATGGAGCTGCAGTATACCAGTGTATGCAAATACACTTTTCTTTTGATATATTGTTCATTCAGTGACTTCCCTTTTTGGATACTTACTGTATATTTTATTAAATAGATGCCTTTTTTAGAGTGAGAGAGTGTAAGTGTGTGTGCCCCGTGCCCATGTGTGTGCAAGTTCCCACAGAGTCCAGGGAAGGATGTTGGATCTCTTGGAGCTGGAGTTACAGGCTGTATGAGCTGCCCAGTGTGGGTACTAGGAAATGTACTTGGGTCTTCTGGTCTTAGCTGCTGAGATATCTTTTCAGTCCAGGATGCTTTTATTTAGTCAGTCAATGTTATTGCTTTTCTTTGTTATTGTTGAGATTTATTAATTTTTACTTTGTGTCTATTTGCTTGTATGCATGTACAGCATATGTGTGTCTGGTGTCTATGGAAGCTGGAAGAGGAGATCAGATCCTCTGGCACAGGAATTACAGGTGGTTGTGTACTGCCAAGTGTGTACTGGGAATGGAACCTGGGTCCTCTGCAAGAACAGTCTGGGGTTTTAGTGGCTGGGGCATCTCCTCAGCCCTTGGTTGCCTTTTCATTCTCCAGGAATTCCTTTTTCTCTTGTCAGTACACCAATTCTTTAAAGGGTTAAAAAAATTATCTGCTTCATTACTAGAGGCAGAAACCAGACTATGACTTTTAAAAATAGAATCCAACCCAGAGTAATCATTGAGGGAAGAGCAGGGCAGGGCGCTGTTTCCAACACATGGCCATTTGTCCTCCAGGAGTGGCTGGAGTGGGTCTTGCTGCCGAGATCTAGTGAAGGCTATGGGCTTCACCGTGTGAGTCCTTGTCTGTCTGGACCCTCCTGTGTACTGAAAGCAAATCTAAACTCTCTAATCACTAGAAACTTAAGCAATAAGGAGAAGCCCATTAAGAGTATTCAAGAAAATAAACACCAGTGTTACCAACTTCCACACCTGCCACAAGTAAGAGCCCTGGGCAAGAGCACCTGCCTCAGCATACTGGTGTAGCTGATGACAATTATGGACAAAAATGGCCATGGACCATTCTTGAATCATTTCTGAAGGATAAAAAAAATCAAAGACTAAGATGAGTTGAGGGACTTTCTGAGTGGGTCATGTCATGCTCCAGGCAAGCCCTGTAGTGGGATCTCTAGCCTATAATGCTACCTGATTCCAAGTCTGTGCTGACAGGATTAGGTATTCTCTTGATAGCTCTGCCATATCACCACATGCCATCAGAGGGCCTTCACTCTCTTGACATGTTTACATAAAAAGCTTAAACAGAATCTTTCTGCAATGCACACTGGCCCAGTTTATTTATCACAGCACCCCTAGATAATGTAGAAAGTCAATGTTTTCCTAAGTGGGTCATATTAACTTGAAATTATCCCTGATCTATAATGTACGTATTAGTATAAGGCTAAACACACATGAATTTTCCTTCTTTTCTTTTTCAAGGAGAGAAAATCCCAGCAAGGTATAAATCTTTAAAAAAATTATGATAGAGAAGAAGGTGTCAGATAATGATGTTGGCCAACAGGACATTGTCATGGTCACCACAAAGAAATGGCAAATAGGAGGGGGCTACCTTGCTCCTTCCTAGAAGGGCTGCTTCCTAGATGAGCTGTATCCAACAAAGCAAGCAGCTGAGTGGGGCTGTGGCTGGGTGCTTATGAGATCATCTAACATGGGGGAGGGAGAGGCAAGCAATAAATACACTGATTGTGAGTGATGGAAACTAGGAAAGAGTTATAAATATGAAAAGTCTCAGGAGGGGTCTGAGGCCATGACAGATTGCCTGATACAAACAACTCAAATAAAGAAAGAGTTCACTTAAAACTTACCATGAGGAATGGGTTTGGTTCAGAAGTTTTGGTCCACCACAGCGGTGACTGTGGGATGAAACATTTCACATCATAACAGACAGGAAGTCAAGAAGTGCAGTGACAAGAAGGTCAGAGCAGGATGTAGTGCCTAAGGACACATTCCACACTGGCCTACTTCCTCCGGCAAGGACATACTCTCCACAGAGCTTCTTCCAAATTTTAACCCATCAATGGTTAGTCAGTAAGCCATAGTTCTTGGCAATCCTATCTTGTCTTTGGAAATGGTATCAGACACATCAGGGGTATGCTTTATTAATTCTCTATGTATCTTTCAATTCAATTATATTGACATCAATATAGGCACTTAAGATTAACCACCACATAGGTATTCATATAGGCTCATGGTTTAGAAGACATACACGTGTCAGTGCACACAAGTACATGCATGGTTCTCCTTGCTGTTCTGGAAGGATCTGAGAAGCAGCAGGAATGAGAAACACATTTAACACCCACATCTCAGTGTGTCAATACAATTCATTGCTAAAGGCAACCAAAGTTCTTTGAAAACATGGTTTGTTGCAGGGAGGGGCAGGGAAAGAATAAGAATAGCTTGGAACATCTTGTGAAGGAAAATAAGCGAGCACTTAGAGAGGGATGTGAACCAAAGGACACCGAGGGAGGATGGAGGAACGCCCACTGCTCAAATCCAGGACAGTTTTCACATGAAAGTGAATAATGAGAGTAATAGAGAAGTGCTTAAATTTCATGGAATCTGTGAGTTCCTAAGAATTTTTTTTTTTTAAAGAATGAACAAACTAACCAGCAAGAGAGAGACTTTCATAGTAGAACTCCAACTAGAAACAAGCACTAGAGGCAGAGGACATCTATTTGGCACTCACTGGAGGGTCAGTTCAGACAAGATATATTTGCACATTCTAAAGTCAGTCAGTCAGTTAAAGAAAGAGAAATAACGGGACTTTCAGAGCTTCAAAGAGCATCTCCACAGCTCCTCTGTAACTGCAAAGGAAGACAGGACAGCTTCATAGTGGAGAAAGCTGCCAGACATCACCCTGCTCAAATGACCAAAGATGGTACCATCGGGTTTTCTAGTTTGGCTCCTAGTTCTGTGATAAGATACTTGGACCTAATTCTAGGTAGTAGGGGAAAGTTTATTTCAGCTTACTGGCCCATCATTGAGGGAAGGCAGAGGAGGGACTCAAATCTATTTGCTGTTCCAAGGAACTCATTCCACAACCAAAATGGTAGAGCAGGAACCACAGAGGATGCCACTTGCCAGCTGACTTGCTCACAGACCTATGCTTAACTAGCTTTCTTATATATTCCAGGACTACCTGTATAGGGAATGGCGCCACCCACAGTGGGCTGGACCCTCCTACATTGGTTAATTTCCCACAGGCACATCCAAAGACTCCTTTTTCAGAATACTCTAGATGGTGTCAAGTTGACAGTTTAGGTCAACTAGGATATATGGGCCAAGTTGATATCAGAGTCTGCTGGATGAGACACGGAAAAGACCACATCATAATTTCTATACTGTTCCTGCCCAATCCACAACTGTAATGTGTATGAGGAAACATTTGATAAACTCTAGGAACATTACTGAAGCAACTGGCCTGCTGTCTTAGAACATGCAAAGTACAAGGATGCTAAATAAGGACCCAAAAAGCTGTGAATGCGAGTACTGTCAGGGCAGGGGAAGACTAAGGGCAGTACATGGCTGTCTTGATGTGAATTCTTCTTCTATAAATGACATATTAGAATATAAAGCACCTTTATTATGTATAATAATGAGCCCAACAGTTAATGTTGACTGTCAACTTGGCAGCATCTAGAATCATCCTGGAGACAAATCTCTGGGCGTGGCTAGCAACGCTGAGGCGGGAAGACTCATGTGGGTGGTGCCATCCCACAGCCTGAGTGTAAAGGGGGTTGTGAGCTGAGCACCAGCATTCATCCCTCTTCCCGACTGTGGGTGCCGTGTGAGCAGCTCCCTTCTGCTGGACCACCAGGACTTTCCCACCATGATCAAGTCTACCCTTAGACCCGAATAAACCCTTTCTTTCTTAAACTGCTTTTGTCGTGGTCCCAGCAGTGAGAAAAGTAACAAACACAATGGGTTTCATCAAAGGTTTTCACGGGTGTATAGAATGTATTTGATCACATTTACTGCATCTTTTCTTCATCCTACTGGTCCTCTTCCCAGCCTTTCTACCTTTACGTGTGTGTGTATGTGTGTGTGTGTGTGTATGTGTGTGCGTGTGTGTGTGTGTGTATGTGTGTGTATGTGTGTGTATGTGTGTATGTATGTGTGTGTATGTATGTGTGTGTGTATGTGTGTGCATGTGTGTGTATATGTGTGTGTGTGTATGTATGTGTATGTGTGTATGTATGTGTGTGTATGTGTGTTCATGTGTGTGTATATGTGTGTGTGTATGTGTGTGTGTGTATGTGTGTATGTATGTGTGTGTATGTGTGAGCATGTGTGTGTATGTGTGTGCATGTGTGTGTATATGTGTATGTGTGTGTGTGTGTGTATGTGCGTTTCTATGTGTGTGTATGTGTGCATGTGTGTGTGTATGTGTATGTATGTGTGTGTGTGCATATGTGTGTATATGTGTGTATGTGTGTGTGTATGTATGTGTGTATGTGTGTTTGTATGTGTGTGCATGTGTGTGTGTATGTGTGTGTGTGTATATGTGTGTGTAATCAATAACTTCATTAGGGCTGCTTACAGGAGCATGGGCACCTTATTAGCAACTCCACACCACTCCAGACAATACTGTTTCCAACTCTAGAAACTATTAACTGCAATATAAACTCTCAGATTTATTGTTTCTACTGTCATAACAAGGAAACACCCAATAAGCTATAAGCCGTATGATAATAACAAAGGAACATCTGTCTAGGTGAGCTAAAATCCAGATAAGAACATGCCTTGAATTAAAACAAATATATGATGTGAAATAATGATTTAAATGGTCTTTAACAATAGCAAGAGCTGATTGGTCACAGAAGAGAAAGGGCTAGAAAGGGCTTAATAATTACAAAGATGTGTTAAGATTTAAAAACTTGGTACTGGAGAGATGGCTCAGTAATTAAGAGTACTGACTGCTCTTCCAGAGGTCATGGGTTCAATTCCCAGCCCCCACGTGGCAGCTCACAACTGTCTGCAGTTCCAGTTCCAGGGGACTTGACACCCATGGCAAAACATCAACACATATACAAGTAAAAAAATGATTTAAAAATGCCATAATGAAGAGCAGAGAAAGAAAAAAAGATGGAATAAATGGAACAGACCCCAAGAAGACTATGGGGGATGCTGAGGCAGTGATGCAGGTGAGGCTGGAGCCCAGAATGGAGGGATAATAGGGCAGAAGTATTTCCAAAACCTTCAGTTAAAAATCTTCAAAGCCTATGAAAAAAATAATCAAACAATATCCAAGGCCAATAAACCACATGCCAAATAAATAGGAAGGATCACAGTGAGGCAGAAGGCAGGGTGCCAGGTTATCTCCAGAAACCAAAGAAGACACACAGAGAGCACCAGAGAAACACAGAACATTACCTCCAATGCAGCAACAAGAATGAAAGGTTTACTTCACACTGGACAAAACAGGGGTCAGATGTGGCGATGCACACCTGTAACCCAGGAATTAAAAACAGGGAGGCAGCCTGGGCATATGAGACCTCGCTTCAAACAACCTACACAACATGACATCAGCCAAAAGAATTAGCAAGATCAAAGGAAAAGGAATGAAGCTTCTACCTCAGGAAGAAAGAAAAGGCAGGACATTACCAAAGGGATCTGAAGAAAGAAACATAAAGATAGAAAAGAATACAATCCAACCAGGAAAAAGTAAGGAAAACTCAGAGCCAATTCTACCAAGTCTGGCAGGGGTGGGGACTGGTACACAAACACCCACATCAGGGGTAAAGAATGTAACTAGAGATATACTACAGTCATAGAAGATCAGTATATATTATAAACTTATGTCAGTACATTTGACAAATAAAACAACATGGAAATTCATTAAAAAGCACAACTCTCAAAACTAGCCAATCTGAGCATGGATTATCAGGCCAATATACGTAAGCCATTGGTTCCTCTCAGTTGACTGTTGGTTTGGTATACCCGATTGTGACACCACCAGACTTTCTACACAAAACCCCTGACAAACTAAGCCAAACATTTATATGGAAATAAGACCCAAACAGAATATATTTTTAAAAATCTTGAAAAAGAGCAGATTTGAAGAACTAATACCAACTGTGACTTGGAAATTATTATTAAGCTACAATAAAAATGATGAGTGATGTATCAATAAAACATTCTTACTGTGTGGTCAATTATCAAAGACCAACTTTCCTGAAGTATAACTGATAAATAATAAACTGCATCTACTTACAGTGTACAAATTGAAATTTGTGGATAGCCATGAAACTACATCAAAATGAAGGCGAAGAAGGTCCATGAGATGGCTCACTGGGTAAAGGCTCTTGCCACCTAGCCTGAGGATGTAAGTTTGAGTCCTAGGACCCACATGGTGGGGGAAGTTAATAGACTCTGAAAAGATGTCTTCTGACTTCCACAGTGTTCTGTGGACCTCTATGCATATCCATGTGTATGCATAAGTATATATACATAAACATAATAAATGTAATAAAAATAATAAAAGTGACCAAGAATAAGAGTCTGGAGAGCTGGCTCAGCAGTGAAGAGTGCTGGCTGCTCTGTCAGAAGACCCATCTGCCACTCCAGTTCCAGGATATTCAGGACCCTCTTTTGACTTCCTCAGGTACTGGCACGTACATGGTGCATAGACGTACATGTAGGCATAGCATCTATACTTGTAAAATAAAAATAAATGCATTTAAAAACATTTTGAGGTAAGAGACATGTTTATCAAGTTTCCTTGTGGTCTTTTGCCCACCCCTCTTTTCCTAGCTCTTCCATCCATGACTAATGTGTCTTCTGTCCAGAGACATTAGCTCAGGCTTTCTATAGATACTCCTCTTGTCTGTTGCCCAGTATAATTATTGTGAGACTCATTCATGCTGCAGTATAAATCCAAAGATTCCAGCTCTAGGAGCTGGAGATATGACTGCATGGTTATGAATGCTTGTTATTTTCTCAGAGGACCCAACTTTGGTTCCTGGTACCTCCAACATTAACACACACACACACACACACACACACACACACACACACACACACACACACACACTAAATTTTAAGATTTAAGCTCATCAAACTTTGTCATGGAATAATTCATTTTTATTGCTAAATAGTATTTTATGATATGAATAGAGTTTATGCATTTAATTGCCAATGAATATTTGAGTTGCTTCAAATGTTTACAGTCAGGCTAGGGATGTAGTTCAGTTAAAGTATTTGCATGTACAAAAACCTGGCTGTACTCCTTAGCACTGCATAAAACTGGGTGTAGTGGTCACACCTGTAACTTCAGAATTCTGGAGACAAGTCAGAAGATTCAGAATTCAAGGTCAACAACTTGACTAGTGAGTTGAGGCTAACCCAGGCTACAAGACATACTGACATGATAGCATACATAAGCAACTCCCTCAAATTCTACCAGGAAATACCTATAGCTGATAAACATCTTCAATGAAGTAGCTGGATACAAGATTAATTTTAAAAAAGTAGCCTCCTTAAATTCAAATGATAAAAGAGCTGAGAAAGAAATCAGGGCAACAACATACTTCACATTAGCCACACACAATATAAAATATCCTGGAGTAACTCTAACCAAGCAAGTGTATGAACAAGAACTTCAAGTCTTTGGAGAAAAAAATTAGAGAAGATATCAGAAGATGGAGAGATGTTCCATGCTTATGGATAAGTAGATTAACATAGAAAAAATGGCCATTTTACCAAAAGCAATCTACAGATTCAGTGCAATCAAAATTACAACATAATTCTTTACAGACCTTGAAGGAGCAATACCATCCTTGATCTCAAGCTCTACTACATAGCTATAGTAATAAAGATAGCCTGGTACTGGCACAAAACCAGACAGGTGACTCAATGGAATTAAATTAAAGACCCTGACATAATCTATACACCTATGGAGACTTGATTTTTCACAAAGAATCTAAAACTATACAATGGAGGAAAAAAACATCTTCAACAAATGATACTGGCATAACTGGATGGTAGTATGTAGAAGAATGCAAATAGAACCACATCTATAACCCTTCACAAAACTCAAGTCCAAGTGGATCAAAGACTTCAACATAAATCTAGTTACACTGAACCTGATAG
Source organism: Sigmodon hispidus (assembly GCA_004025045.1). NCBI lineage: Eukaryota > Metazoa > Chordata > Mammalia > Rodentia > Cricetidae > Sigmodon > Sigmodon hispidus. Next base: position 12,081 of record PVIH01018858.1, read on the forward strand.
AAGAGAAAGTGGGAACAGCCTTGAACACATTGACAAAGGAAACTACTTCCTAGATAGAATGCCAGTAGTGTAGATATTAAGATCAATAATTAATAAATGGGACCTCATGAAACTGAAAAGCTCTGTAAGGCTAAGGACATGGTCAATAGGACAAAATGGCAGCCTACAGAATGGGAAAAGATCTTCACCAACCCCATATCTGACAGAGGGCTGATCTCTAAAATATATAAAGAATTCAAGAAAGTAGACATTAAAAAACAACAAACAACAACAAATAATCCAATTTTAAAAATGGGGTATAGACCTAAACAGAGAATTCTCAACAGAAGAATTTCAAATAACAGAGAAACATTTAAAAGAATGCTCAACGTCTTTAGCCAGCAGGAAAATGAAATTCAAAACAACTCTGAGATTCCATCTTATACTTGTCAGAATGGCTAAGATCAAAACCACAAGTGTCAGACAGCTCATGCTGGAGAGGATGTGGAGCAAGGGAGACACTCCTCTATTTCTGGTGGGAGTATAAATCTATACAGTCACTTTGGAAATCAATGTGATGGTTTCTCAGAAAATTGGGAATCAATCTACTCAAGACCCAGTGATACCACTCCTGGGCACATATCCAAAGGATGCTCAATCCTACAACAAGGACACTTGCTCAACTATAGTCATAGAAATTTTATTTGCAATAGCTAGTACCTAGAAACAACCTAGATGCTGCTCAACCAAAGAATGGATAAAGAAAATGGTACAATTAGACAATGGACTATTCCTCAGATGTTAAAAACAATGACATTAGGAAATTTGAAGTTAAATGGATGGGAGTAGGAAAAAAGTCATCCTGAGTGAGGCTACACAGATACAGAAAGACAAACATGGCATGTGCACACTCGTAATTAGATATGAACTGTAAAATAAAGGATAACCATGCTATAATCCACAGTCTCAGAGAGAGTAGGTAACAAGGAGGGCCCAAGAGGAGATGCATGGATCTTCATGGGAAGGAAAAATAGAAGAGATCTCATGGGTGGACTGGGCTGGGTGGGGGTGGGAACTTGAGGGAGGACTGAGTTGGGAGGTGGGTAGAGGGGGAGAATACTAAAAGAGATGACTGAAAAAGGGGGGCTTTTTGGGAACAGGTAGAAACCTGATGTAAGGGAAACTCCCATAAATCTCCAAGGGTGACCCTAGCAAAGACTCATAGCAATAGTGGATACGTAGCTTGAACTGGCCATCTCCTGTGATCAGATTGGTGACTACCCCTGTTGTCACCAGGGAGCTTTCATCCAGTAACTGATGCAAACAGATGTGGAGATCCACAGCCAAACATGAGGCTGAGCTCAGGAAATCCTGCTGAAGAGAGGGAGTTAGGACTGTATGAGTCAGAGAGCTCAAGGGCATCACAAGAAAACCCACAGAAACAACTAATCTGGCCTATAGGAACTCAGAGTCTGAACCAGGGAATCTGCATGGGGTCTACCTAAGTCCTCTACATATACGTGACAGTTGTGTAGCTTGGTCTATTTGTAGAATTCCTAACGATGGGAGCAGTGGCTGTCCCCTAATGCTTTGGCTGGTTCTTGAAAACCTGGTCCTCATACTAGATCACCTTGCCCAGCCTAAATATGAGGGGAAGTCCTTAGTCTTACTGGAACTTGATATGCCATGCTTTGTTGATACCCATGGGAGGCCTGCCTCTTTCTGAACAGAATCAGAGGAGGAGTAGATTGGGAGATGAGTGGGAGAAGAGAAGGAAGGAGAAACTGGTGTAAAATAAATAAATTTAAACAACAGCATACAAATAAAGCTGCTATGAATATTTATACATGAGTATTTGCATGGATCTGTGTATTAATTTCATCTTGGGTAAATAAATACTTGGGAATAGAATGGCCAAATCATTTTTAAATTATGTGCATGTGTGTGTTCACATGAACTTGGGTGTCCTTGGAGATCATAAGAAGACATAGATCTCCTGGAGCTGCAGTTACACATAAGCAGTTGTGAGCCACCTAATGTGGGTATTAGGAATTCAGCAAACTGCTGAGCCATCTCTCTAGCCCCTGCTTGTATTTAAAAAATAAACTGTCCATTTCCCTCCTACCTCTACCAAATACTTTCTGTCACTGGGCTTAAAATTTAACCATCCCAGAAGGTGTATGATGGTATGTCTCTGTGTGTCACTGTGGATTTAAACTGTAACCATCCCAGAAGGTGTATGATGGTATGTCTCTGTGTGTCACTGTGGATTTAAACTGTAACTATCCCAGAAGGTATATGATGGTATGTCTCTGTGTGTCACTGTGGATTTAAACTGTAACTATCCCAGAAGGTGTATGATGGTATGTCTCTGTGTGTCACTGTGGATTTAAACTGTAGCTCCTAATGGCTAATGACCCTGAGAAACTATGCATGTGCATGTCTGTAATTCATTCTAAGAGAAACAGCAGCTATCTCCACAAAATGTTTCCTAAAGTGCTCTTGGCTCCTGTCAGTCATGAAGTGAATAGCTTCCTTCATACACCCCACCCCCATTGTCATAAGGCTCTGCCCAAGTGCATGGGCCAAGCAACTCAAAAACTGTTAAGTAGAGCAAGCCAGATGCAAAGACATCTCTTTGTAAACTACAGTTCCACTTATGTGACCTTCGAGTATCTGGGGTGTTAAACACCAACACTATACCTGCTTCTGCCTGGGGATAAAATGGCTCTCGACCTTGGGTCTTGACCCCTTTGGGGGCTGAATGACCCTTTCACAGGAGTCTCATATCAAATATCCTGCATGCCAAATATTTACATTATGATTCAACACAGTAGCAAAATTACAGTTATGATGTAGCAGTGAAAATGATTGCATGGTTGGGGGTCACTATAGCATAAGGAACTGTATTAAAGGTCACAGCATCAGGAAGGTTGAGAACTGGTGCTCTAGAGTGAAGAAAATACTTTGTCATGACTGAAATGATAGTGTCAGAGAGAATCACTAATGAAGGTCTATGTATGTTGTTGTCTATAAACTATACTTCAATTAAAAATAATTAATGGCTCAGTTTTCCCCCACAGTGTATTTAAGATTAATTATCTCACATAGAAGTTTAAGAACCCCCTTCTCGCTCTTGTAGATTCTAACCAGCAATATGAACTTTGCATGCTCTACCTGGTGGAGTTCTGGGTCCTGAGGCTGAAGGTGTGCCTGGGTAATCTGTCTGATTTTCAATGGCACCACCGTGACATCAGGAGTCTGGCATTGGTCAGGCATTGCTTGAGCCACTACTGAGGTACTTCTAAGGAGCAAAGAGGCTCCCAGAGCAATGCTAGCTACCCTGTATTTTGGTACAGCCAGGGCCAGCTCATGGCTGCATGACTAGTACCATAATTCAGGGCCCCTGCACTTAAAAGGGCTCTGGGCTCAAAGTACCTGGAGGGGTCTTGAACCTCTTACTCATTCTGTCTGAATTTGTACTGTAGAAAAGTCAGCAGTGGAAGAGAGCAGGGCTTGGAAGCCTTGGCTCACGTGCAGTTCTAACTCTTGCCCTCGTCTTTTTTCTTTCTTCCCCACAACGGCTCCGCCACCTGCTTCCATGCTTTAAAGTGCCCTGGTGTGCCGCAGATCCCATTCACCTCTCTCGACACTCTCTGCCCTGGCTGCAATAGCATAAGGTACTGGTGAATTATATTCTGCTGTGCCTTGAAGATGCCTGTATGGGGCCATGAGTGACTTGTGGTCAGATCCAATAACTACCCCTTTTAGGGAAGGATAAAGGGGTAGTTATTCCTGCCCAAACCCATAGGAGCATGGCACTTTTGGGAAGACCTTGGGTTCACCATTGCATGGTTCAGGTGTTGAACAGAGAACAGTGATAGCAATTTCTAGCTAGGGCTGGCTGTGCACATTCTCACTCTACAACAGGCCTGTCATGACTGGTCACAGCCATATCTTTTCTTATGTGATTACAGATCAGGCAGCCACATATATAGAATATAACTTGCTCTCTTGGTGAAATTCTGTCTTCTACATGCTACCCAGGCTCATGATCATGCCTATGGCAAGCTCTGCAGGCTGTGAAGGAAGAGTCATGTCTCATATCTTGCAGTACTTATACATGCCTCCTGAACACATCTGGTGCCATTCTAGCAGCATTTAATGAGCTGGACCATTCCTGTCTTCTTTCCTGGGAAGAACCATGGCTTGTAATCTCAGGTGCCTCCTGGGCTCCTGCCATGACCCCTCAGAACATCATCCTTATGAAGTGCATGCTCCACATCTTCACAGTGCATGAGCTGCCCTATCCTGCTGTGACATGAGAAGTCCTTCCCATCTGCAAATGGGCGCTTTCAGCTAGTGTTGGAAGCTACGGTGGCAACGGAAGCAGCTGGGAAGAGAGAACGGCTATGCCAGGGAGTAGCAGCGGTCCAGATGCAGGTAGGTGTGGTGATACAAGCTGTTAGGGGGATTCATAGGAAAGCTAGCAGGGGTGGAGACGATGAAGGGGCAGAAGCAGCAGCGGCAGTTAGAAGCTCAGGCCATTTCTACCCATGAGAAACCCAGCCCCATGCTTCATGGTTGAGGCCACAGGGCCGCTCTTCCTGTAACATTCAGGAAGCACCAATCAAAGATGGAACTTCATCCCAACATAGCACTGGGTATGCACTGGTAGGGGCCTGTGTGTCAGGAGAATGTAGTCACCCCAATGCCTGCATGCAGACACCCATAGAATCAGATGACTAGTACTTAGGTTCTAGGACTTGAGCAGCTTGCCACTTGTCATCACTCACTCTGGGTCCAAGGGCAGACTTGCAAAGTTGTGTGCATCTGTGGAACCAAGATGTGAGACAGCATTCTGTCTGAAGCCATCAGAGGGAGCACCTGTCTCCGTGGTTTCAGGGGATGCCTCAGGGCCCTGCCTCTTCCAGCTGCAGCTCAGGGGCAGATGGTGTCTGAACTGTCTAACAGTTCAAAGTCAGGGCACACAAGAGTACTTTCTCAGAGTGACTTTGCAGCATGTGGTGCTAGAGGAGACGTCCAGGCATCACAGGAAGCTGTGTCAGGAGAGATGATAAGGCTGCCCTGTCAGGATGATGGAAATACTCTCCCAGGAGCACTGACAACTCAGAAGGTCACGGAAAACTTGAGAGGTCCACAACGTGAGAGGACCTTTCCCCAGATGGGGATCAAAGAGATGTTTTTACTTAGCATACTAGAGTCCAGATAAATGATACATTGTGACAAGGTCTGTTTCCCCAGCAGTCACTAGGACTACAATGTTCAGAACATCCGGAGCTCCAGAGTTCTTTCTAATGTCCCTCACCTTCCCACACTCTTTCCCTGCTGTGCTCAGACACTGGAGGGACAGGTGGAGGTACCCTCTGAAAGTCACTATTGTTCATTTCCGGACAAAGCATGGCTGTATCAATGATGGCATTGACCACATAGTCACCATGGGCCATGGCTCTGAGGTCACCATGGAGTGTTCTTACTCCTGTGTTTGCTTCTGAACACCATGCTGAAGAAAGGACACTAGATTTGGGGGGAGGGGACATCTAACAATCTTGAGCTTGGCATGTGAAAAGTCAGAGAATATGCTTCTCTTGTGAGCAGTGGACACATGCAATAGTGAATAAAAATACTTACTATGGTCCTCGGAGCATAGTGAGGAGGGAAGAAAGGGCCGTGTTTCCTCTCTTCCCTCTAAGCAGATGATTAAAAGGATAACTGTGGAACTGGTCACGTGGATAGAGCCCTGAGTTTGAGCCCTAGCACCATGCAAAATATGCTTACCTATAATCACAGCATTTTATAAGTGGATGCAAGAGAATCAGAAGTTCAAGGCCATCTTTGGCTACATAGAGAATTCAAGATCAATGTTAACTACATGAGTCCTGTTATAAAATAAGTAAATGAATAGCTAGACAGATATTATCTGTAGCAGATTGTGGTCACCTTGGAGACTGCTGAGATTATCTAGTCTATCTATCTAGTGACTAGATATTGATACAGATTAGACATAGACTGAGAGCTATGGGCTCACAGTTGCCCAGTGTTCACTATGCCTGGCCTTTATAAATGCTTGCTTTCTATGAAATAATCTGCACAGGTTATTTTGTTAATTTTTATCTCCATATTTTATTTGCTTTTTGTAAGTTCATTGAGTCTTTCACAACTGTATACATTTTTTATATAGTGGTCTTTGATCCTACCACCTCCATTCTCTTCTCTTCTATCATTCCCCTTCTGATTGGACCCCTTCTTCCCAAGTCTTACTTTTATGTTTTTACTGAGGGGCTACTGTCAAGCTGCATATAATTAAGGTTGCTTGAAAAAGCATGAGCGAGTGGGTTACTGAGTGAGGGCAACTTGCCAGGGGCCACATCACTAAAGAACATGAATCCCCTCCCTGCCTCTGTCAGCAACTCTTAACTGTCTATAGCTTCGCGGGGGTGGGGGCTCATGAGCCCCTCTCCGTCTGGGGTGGATTGCTGAGTGGCTCAGTCTTGTGCAGGTTACTACCATTGCTGGAAATTTCCGGGTGTAACCCGCCCCATGTCAGTGTTTCTCAGCACTCCTTTCCATCTTCCGGCTTTTACTTCTGACCTGCCCCCCCTTCCACTATGTTCTCTGAGTCTGGGAGGAGGTGATGGAGACATCTCATTTAGAACTGACTTTGTTAACAATTTTGAAATCATTTTACTACATATTGTTTAGTATATAACCTTTTAAATATGTGACTTAAAAGTATGACAAAAAAGATATACTTTAGCTGAAGCCCACAGCTTGTCCCGGGAGATATTGTCAAGCCGTGGGGATGAGACAAGGTGAGGCGGCAGCTAGAGTGTGGCCCACACGGCTGTCCTAGGGGTGGGGTCTGTTGAGCTTCATCATAAGCGCCCCCACTGGTGGCTTAACCACAGTCCTGTGCTAAGACAACAAAGGGCTGGAAGAAAACATGGTTTGGAAGTGACTCCAATTGGTTCAGTAGAAAACTAATCAGGGGTTTTCATGGGTGAGATTAAGACCCAGCAGATCTCCCAAGCCTCCTGTGACATCTGAACCCCCAATGTTGGTAATTCAGCGTTTTCCATACTCCTTCTGGATCATCCTCTGAAGCTCTGAATCTGAACTCTAAATTAAAACATGAATTAACTGATTCGTTTGTTGAATAATTTTGCATGTCTACTCTGGGCTAGGTACCCATAGGCTCTGAGGACATAGAAAACACAGCAGACATAGGTCCTTCCCTCAAAAGCTATGCCTGTTCATGGCACAATAACCTAGTCATCAGTGGTGAAATCCATTTTATGCCCCTCTTGTCCAGCTACACACCTTGGCAGAGGGTTAGATTGGACTTGCTGAGCCAACAACCTGGAGGGCTCTGTCTGTGTGCAGTGGGTACTTTCTTGGCTTCCCACGGGCTTTGAAGTGCAGTGGTTTCAGAGATGAATTCAGATTGTCTTAGGACCAGGATTGTCTCAACAACACCCTCACAGCCTACTGTCATGGCAAAGGGCTTCTAGTTCATAGGAAGCATGGGGAAAGTGCTCTTCAAAGTTAGGATAGAATATGGAAAAATGATATGTGAAGCTGGGGTGGGGGCAGAATGGCTGCAGGGGTGTTAGTGAGTGCTAAAGACCCTTTAGGACACAACTGTCCCTGCTGACCTGGTCTGTTCCTCTTCCACGTAAGGGAGGGGGAGGTGACTCTGGCTTGACCTTTCCCATAGTTCCCACCTTCCCTGACTAGCACCACTCTCAGAGGAAAAGGGAGGTTCTCCCCACAGCAGCAGGGCAGACAGCAGAGGTAAGACAGAGCTGGAGGCCAGTGGTGTGAGGGCAGAAAACATTCTCTGTCATCTAAATGCCATGCTGACAACAAACCTGGGCTCAGGTCACCTGTCTAGTGAGAGCTCTGTGCAGGGGGGCAGTGCTGCCTGTGGACTAGGCTGTTCTGTAATTGGATCATGTCCTAAAGTTCGTGTCCAGGCAGCAATCATTATGCATGATACTAGCAACTCAGATTCCTTATGATGCAGCTCTACAGCCAATTAGAGGATGGGCATGCAGAGGTGAGCTGCAGGTTAGGGATGATCAACATGGGCCTTTTGCTTCCTAACAGAGTAGGTCAGTGACGGAATGAGGAGTGAAGTGAAGGCAGAAAAAACAGCGACTGAGGGGCTGGGGAGGAGCTATCCCTGGCTAGAAGGTGAACTTTAGTCTTATTAGTCCCTAAGCCCTGGACCTGGAGCCACCTCCTTCCTGCATTAACAAGACATTGGATAGACTATCATGCCCTTTCTTTAGCTTAGGTTGCTCCTTCCAGAAGTTAGTGTGTGTTTTTAGAAGACATATACAGAGGTTTCAAGTCTTAGACTAATCTCTATCCCTGAATGTCCTGTCATGTTGACATTGCTGTCTCTCAGACACCCAAGGCTCAGAGTGAGTTGAATTCACTCAATATGAAAACTATCCCCACATTCCCAGCAGTGGTTTTTCTCCCACCCTATAGGCATGTGCTGTCCTGAGGTAGTGGGGGACTGCGCTGAGGGCAGCAGATTCTTTACCCTTAAAAACCAGCTGCAGACTTCTTCGTAAGGTGTTAGGACGCGGCTTCACACGTTCAGATGTTTGAAAAGCTGGCCATTTCAGCTGGTGTGCCGATTTGAGAGGCCATAGAACCTTTTAGGAAGAGGCGTATCCTGGAGGAAATGAGTTACTGGAGGGGTGTGGTGGCTTCAAAGAAAATGATCCCCAAAAGGAGAGGTAGTATTAGGAGGTGGGGCCTTGTTGGAGTAGGTGTGGTTTTGTTGGAGGAAGTGTGTCACTGTGGGGGTGGGCTTTGAGGTCTCATATATGCTCAAGATACCATCCAGTGCCTCACACCACTTCCTGCTGCCTGCAAGATGGAGGACTCTCAGCTTCTTCTCCAGCACCATGTCTGCCTCCACACTGCCATGTCCTGCCATCATGACTGAACCTCTGAACTGTAAGCCACCCAATTAAATGTTTTCCTTTATTAGAGTTGCCATGGCCATGATGTCTCTTTACAGAAATATAAACCCTAACTAAGACAAGGGGGTGGGCAGAAACCTTGAGGCTTGTAGCTTGGCTCCACTCCCTGCACTGCCTATTTCCCCATCTGCTGATATGCAAAAATAAGCAGCTGCCCATTGCTCCTGCCACCATGCCTTCCCCTCCCTGATGGACTGTGCTTCTTCAAACCATGAGCCCAAACAAACTTGCCTTGTGGAAATTGCTTCTGCCCAGATATTTGACCAAATGACAATAAGTAAACATCAAAAGCATGAGGTCATAAGTAACACATGAGTAACTCCAGGTGCACCACTCTGGGAGTGGGTCCCTTTTGAGAAAGAAGTTTGAGTAGATAGATTGAAATTTATCTCAGCTTTTATCAATTATCAGTTATCATCAACACTTTGTCTCTGAAAAACTCCAAGTGAACATGAAAGAGATCCCAGCCAGTATGAGAAAAGAAGCAGGACTTTTGGTCCTTTGGAATGTAATCTGCTTGTGTGTCATGGTAGAATCATCATGTGTACTGTCTAGGGTGTGATTTCACTGCTTGTCCCAGGGCTCTTTACTGGTACCATCCTGGTTGGATCACGGTAGGGAATGTCCAGGGACTCTGTACACCCTGCTCAGATCTGAAGAAGGGACAACAGGGATGAAGGTAGGCTCTAACCATCCCCAGCTAGACCACACCAGTGCATGAGTCCTATGCACTGTGACATCGGTGTTCTGCTCAGTTTGGTGGCAGCCACATAGCCAGTCCAAAGCATGAACAACAGGCTGCCAAACAGTGAAAGAGATTGCCACCAGAGAGTCTCCACAACCAGAGGGTCTCCGTGACCAGAGGGTCTCCACGCACAGGTTCTCGCCTCTACTTTCTGCATTAACAGCCCATGCCAAACTCCTTGCAGAGGTGGGCTCCCTAACTCAGGATGTTGCCTTTCTTCAAGGACATTCCTTGTAAGGTTGTATTTTAAAGGATCTGTTTTCCCTGTCATCACTCAAGTCTCTGGCTAAGGCTAGCCTGAAGTGTCACACAATGCTGGGAACAGTCTGCTTTCATCTTGTTCCTCATTAACAGAGCATGGACTGAGGTATATAGGTACCATCTCCAATTGCACAAAACGCAAATGCCATCATTTGAATCATCTGCTTTGTGTGTCATCTCTAATTTTGAAACACGTACCACTGAGCTTTATGGACAGAAAGGGCTTCAATATTTTCTTTTTGTTCTTAATGGGAGAGGGGTGCTCTTCAGGGTTGCATGTGTGGTGTTAAGAATAATCAAGCCCTAAGCATCTATGGACTATAACTTCATGAACAGTCTCTTCTGAGGTGTGCCCTATCTAGGCAAGGATATGATTCGATCAGTGGCCCACACCAGAGAAAAGCTTCTGTTAAAAAGGCTGTCACCATAGAGATTCCTTGGCCAGTCACATTGCAGAGGGTGAGTTCAGGTGACATTAAGGATAAAGATGATAATGTTATGGGTGTGGTCTCAACTATTAAGCAAGTGTCCCATGGCACAACCTCATTTTACATTCACAACACTCCCCCAGTATAGGTTGTATGGTTCCCAGTGCATAGTCAGGAGAAAAGGCAGGAGGACGACTCTGCCCTAGGACAGTGTAGTACCACATCCTCTGTTCATAGCCAACATCTCTGGGATAAAGAGGAGCAGTGTAAGATGACAATAGTTATATGTCAGAGAGGAGATAGCCAGAGTCTAGGCTCATTCATTCATGTTCTAGAAATTTCCTCAGAATCATTCTCTTTTTTCCCCAGCTACTTCTTCTAGGTTGAAGGGAAGAGGAGCTTCTCCTGGGTTATATGAGCTATGAACAACTGCAGGGTACAGGAGACTCTGTGGTAGAGAGGCCATCTGTCAGCTGTGTAGGGAAATCTGGAGATGCAGCTTTCTCTGGGTATCACTCATGCTTGGTGGGAATATCTTTGGTGATGTGCTGCCTTTTGGTCACTGTGGTGCTATATGTGATCCCCCAAAACTCGATGGTTCACCATGGTTTGATTCACTTCTTAGGTCTATCTGGGGTGCTCAGGCATTTTCACACATCTCTTCAGGAAAAGTAGCTCAATGGATCTGTCTTGACTGGGGATGCCGAGGTTCAAATGCTTGCAAGACTTTTAGGGAGTTCTCAACTCCCCAGGTAATCCAGAGTAGCAAGGACTGATCCCAGCGAGTTAGGCACCTATTCCCTGAAAGATTTCTACTCTCTGAATGAAGTCACCATCACTCAGTGACTTCCCAGAATCCACCAGTACACTCCACATCAAGATGCAACTCAGCTAGAGGATGAAGTCTCTTCTCTTCTGTTTCAGGGTAATTGGGTCTGTACCAGGGTCACACATTCTTGTTTTCACATCTCTGATTATTGATTAATGGCAGGTCATTGGCTACAGACTCACACTGCATACCATGAGCATTTGAAACGTGAGTTGTAAAAAGAAAATGCTCACTATTACTACTTGAGAGAGAGTGGGTAGCCACAAGATATATAAAACACTTGGGAAATGCAAGGTGAATTTTTTCTTGTCCAAGAAATTTTTCTGTTTCTAGATGGAGAGATACTTGGGCACAGAGTGTATGTTGGAAGTGAGATTTTCACACCAGGGGCAAACTTTACAAGAAAAGAAACAGTAGAGAAAAACCAATTGAGTTAACTCTCTTTGTTCCTGCTGTCTGTGTTGCATGGAGCCCATCACCCTTCTAAAACCTAGCCTTGTTCCGATTGGAGAGGCCCTGTGGGACTGGGGTCTCACTGCTTCTGCATACAGTCTACCATCTCCTACGAGTGGGACTTAATAAGGAAGTGGCATTTGCAAAGGGTTCAAAGAGTGGCCGTAGGACAGTGATATCTGTTGCCATGACAATGAATATATAAAGTCTGTAGTTCATCAGTACTATCTCAGCAGGACCTGGGAGAAGAATGGCTAAGTCACAACACTTACAAGTTGTGTTAGAGATGTATATTCATGAACTAGCAAGAGAATTGGGGGAAATAGCTGTTCAGGCATGCCTAGGCTCACTGTGTGTGCTGCCCCAGACAAACTCATTACTATCATGTTTTACTCTACAGAATAAAAGGGAAAAATCGAGCTTTATAAAGTGATGTTCAGGTTGGTTTGTATCTTCTTTCCTCAACTTTTTGATGGACCTTTCAACATGAATCCATCTGGTAGATTAGAGGTGACAAAATCATTCATGGTATCTGGTAACTATTTGTTGAGGAACAATAAAGGATGAGTTGTTCGTGGTGTTAAAGCTGCTGGATTTTTAAGTAACCTGGTACATACTAGTCTCTGAAAATCCTCCTTCTGATGGCATGCCTCCTGATCCCATCGAGGACAATGCTGATGCCAGCAGTCTGGGCTACCACTTGTGGCCACTTTGGTGTCCTAGGACCTTGCTGCCTTGTCAGGAGGGGGGCAATGCTAATTCAGGTGGGCTGCACAGCTACACAGGGCTAGGCCTGGGCTGCTGCCGTGGACCATGTCTGGGCCCATGGTCCAACAGTAGCCAGGGGCTGAGCTAATGTCCATGGCTCATGTTACAACAGGGGGTCATAGGAACCATGCATGCTGAGATCTGAGGGCTGTACTGAGCCAGCCCTGTTCCTAACTGGCCCTGGGATAGCACACTGCAGCAGGGGAACTGCATGAGAGAACTGCTTCCAGCATGTGGGAGAAATAGACCGACCCCTCACCACAGTTGTGGGAGAGCTGGGCCTGATGGCATGGGCCTAGGAGAGCTGCCTTTGCTCTTCACATGAGAAGTTGATCCCAGTGACTCAGACTGATCAGCTCAGCTACCACCCAGACCCACATCCTGGGTCTTGGGTTGGCTCACCCTAATAGCTGCCCCATCTTTGACCCTCTGGAGTTCATGAAGGGACTGGAACCATAACCGCAGAATCTTCATGGCTTGGGGCAACAACAGTATATTTGAGAGGAATTTTGGTGAGGGTCCAGTGATGCTGGTGTGCAGAGGCCTTGAACCAAACCAATGGTTCATTGCAATGAAAATGGGCATACTGTGGCATGGCACATCACAATCCCAGTGGCTCTAGGATGAATTGATTGTTGGAAAGATGGAGGAGTGAGGTAGATTTTGTTTTAATTAATTTTGGCATACTGCAGAGGTGAGGGGTGGCTATGGAGAGTCTGGGGGTGAGCAGGAATGGAGTGCATGATGTGAAACATCCAAAGAATCAATAAAAAATTCTGTTTAAAAAATCCATGAAGGTATAAAGTTGGGTGAATATAAAATTGGGAGCTGGATCTCGGAGTAGATGGGAAGGTAAATATAATCAAAATACAATGCATAAAATTATTAATTAAAAACTTTCTAAATTGTTTATAATGTCTTTAATGTAGATTAATAGTCTATTCATATAAATTAAAACTTTTGTAAATAAAAAAATTTGAATTTCTATAAAGATCAATAGGCTCCATATTAGTAGGCTCCATTCTCATTCATTTGAAGGGTAATACAACTCATTTACTAATTTACTTAATAATTGATTCAGCATCTGATCATTGCAGTCCAAGGTACCAGTGAGTAATCAGAGATAAAAGACAGATCCATGTCCCTTCCAGATCTTATATTCCAATGTCAAGTGTAAAGCACTGGGACATAGGACCCTGGATGGTTGGCTCTGCCCCTCACTAGACAAAAGATTGATGTTTACATAGAAGGCTTGGATTTCTCTAATATAATGTCTGCCATGGAAACAGAATCAAGCAGCATCTTTTAGGGATTTGTCCCATAGGACCTGTTTACAGCATCAAGTAGGGCAGCTGTTGATGTGCTTTTGAGCCTTGCTGTGTGTGGTTATGGTCCCACTAAGTGTACAGAGAGTTGAGTCTACTTCTTGAGTTCTACTTCATTAAAAGCCGCCTGGCTTTACTAGGATGTCTTCACTTGTCAAGGAATGGAAGAGAAATTTCTGGAGTGGTAATGCAAAGAAAACCCAAGTTGTTTCCTTTCCATAAGCTGAAATCTTGCATGTTTAAAACCAGAGCTCATTGGAATTCACCAAAACCTGGAGAGGTTCCCCAGAGACCCAAAAGGGCTTAACAGTCCTATTTGTTTCTGAAGCAGGGGACACCACACAATCCATTCCACCTGCCTGTCTGCATTAATGTCATTTTCTGGTCTGGTGGGTTACAACTTAGGAGGAATTAGCCACTAGAGGGCAGTGGAACACCCATGACCAGGAGAAAGGGCCCATTTAAGCCTGGAGATTTACTGGAGCACCATATCTGAGGATTGAAGATTAACAGTCAAGATTTACTTTTTCCAGTTTCAATGAAAAATCTTTGGTTCTATTTTCTGACTCATTCATTCAGGAGAGCTCATTGCACTGTGTAGAGTTCTAAGTCAACACCGAAAGCTGTGGTAGATTTTACAATCTAGCGGGCAGATGTTTAGACAATACACAAAGAAACATATCAGTCTATATTTTTTTTTAAAAAAATCAAGTAGTCACAAAGGCTAATAAAAGAATGGCTACTTTGGGCAACTAGGAGGTGACCCTGAGGAGGTGACATGCAGTGTGTGCATCCTAGGGGCTACTGACAAGACCAAAGGGATGTGCAGGCGAGGAGACCAGAGGGCTGAAGTTCAGCAGAAGTGGGGCTGGATAGGAAAGAGGTCAGAGGGGAGGGGGTCACAGCTGTCGAAGGCTCTGTATCTTATTAGATGCCTGATGGGAAGGCCTTGGAGGGATCCAAGCTGGGGCTAATGCCATCTGATCTCCCTTGGAAATGGATTATCCGGCTGTTGCATGAAAAGGGAATCATAATAGGGCAAAAAAAGGAGTGAGCACCTTCTACGTTCGTCAAGATGAAAGATGACGGTTGCTCTGTCTGGGACAGAGTCCTGGGGACGGAGGGAGGTAGACAAGATTCGGGCTGTGTGTGCTGGAAGTCAAGCTGATAAGACTTGGCTGATACATTAGATGCTGTAGGAGAAGGTAAGAAAATAAATGAATGTTTTCCGGAGAGAATAACTCAGCATCTGGGTATATTTCATTCTTGTCTTTTCCAGTTACATAGACATACGTATGTATTTTTTAAAATTAGAAACAGAAAGTAGTTCTACATCAATGTTTTAAACTTAATATCTTTGTGAATAGTTCTACAAGTTGAATTTTTAAATGACCAAATAGTCTATCTCATCGTATATAACACATCATAATTTCTTCAACCAATCACATCTTGGAAACTTTCAATATCTCTGCTATTAGAAAGAAGACTGTGACAAACGCCCCTGAACATAACTCTTTGGGCCATCTCTGAAGATCTTGCCCATAATAAATTCCCTGAAGCAGAATTACTGAGTCAAAGGAATTTTTAAAAGGAGATCTGATAAATGAGTACTGACAAATGAATGGCCACAGTAGGTGCTGTTTGATATTCTCACTGGCTACCATTTGAATATTCCCATTTCCCTCTATCATCAGCCAAACTGAATTTATCATTAGAAAGCCCCATTGCAGAGCCCAGCATGATAGTGCACATCTGCAATCCCAGAACTTGAAAGGCAGAGGCAGCTTCAACTACATCTGAGGTAAGCCTACACTCATGAGCTGTGTTTCAAACAAAAACAAAAGATCAGAACTAAAATGAAAAAATAATTATCTGTCCTGTAGCCCAGAATTTATGAAGCTGCTATCTTAATTCATTTTTTCTGATAGTGAAGAGTGGAATGTTTCCAGTATTTAATGATCATGTAAGATGGGTGTATTAGTGTGTGTGTATGTGTGTCTGCTCATATCGTTATTCACATTCTCTTCCATTTTTACCACTTTGTTGACTACTAAAAGTTTCTTGAGAAATATTTATTTATTTATTCTGTCTGTCTGTCTAAGTGAATCTGTCCATATAGGGTGCCTGAAGAGGCCAGACGAGAACATCAGATTCCCTGGAGTCAGTGTATGTGACCTACCTGACATGGGTGATGGGACCAAACCTGGGTTCTCCAGAAGATAAGCACACACCGTACCCAATGGCCCTTCTTCTCTCCTGCTCTCACGGCTTCATGGCTCTTCCTCACATCAGCTATTTCTCCCTCCGCTTTGCATCTTTCTTTCTTTATGCACTAAGGATCTATGTCTTTCCCAACATATCGTTTCCCTCATTTTGCAGTCTGCTTTATCAGTGCTTTCTTTGCCCGACAAAAGCTCCACATATCTACTCGTATTTATTTGAGATCATTTTCACCTATTTTACTAATCTTTAAGGTCCCCACTTCTTCAGTGACTCCAGTAGAATGAGACATGGTCTCATGAGATGTTCCCTGATTGAGTAGTTACAGGGACAGTTGGAGCAGTATCAGCCACTCTTGGGGTTGTGAGGTGCACTGTAGCACTATTTTAAAAGTCCCCCCCCAAAGAAAACCTATTTAGCCAGGCTTGGTGGCTCAGGTTCACAACCCTAGAGACCTTAAAGGCTGAGACAAGAAGATAGTGAGTTCAAGGACTGCCTGGCCTACAGAGTGAGCTCAAGGACTGCAGGAAGGTTACTCAAGTGACTTAGCAAGACCCTGCCTCAAAATTTAAAAGAAAAAAAGAATTAAGTGCCTCCCTGACTTGAAAAGAACCCAGCTTTGCCCCGTGGAACTGAAATGCAGAAATGAAAGACTAAATCTGTTTCATTTTGCTTAGCTCTGCTGTTCTCTAGATTTTCTTGACTACAGAGTCTAATTCTATGAGCATTGCTCTGAGGCATTTGAAGATGAATGCTTTAAAAGTACGCTTGTGACCAAACTAGGTCCTCTGCATGTGGATGACAGTTGTGTGGCTTGGGCAGTTGTGGGGCCTCTGGCAGTGGGACCAGGATTTATGCCTAGTACATGAACTGGCGTTTTGGGGCCCATTCCTATAAAGGGATTCATTGCTCAGCCTTGATACAGGGGGAGGGGCTTAGATCTGTCTCACTTTGATATCCTAAACTTTGTTCACTCCACATGGGAGGCCTTATCCTCTTTGAGATGTGGATGGGGGTGGGTGGGTGAGCGGAAGTTGAGGGTGAGTAGGAGGAGGCGAGGGAAGGAGAACTGTAGTGGGTATGGAAACAAACAAACAAAAAACACTTTTCAATAAAATAATTGTCAAAAAAGAAAAAAAGTACCCTTACATCTACCTGGTACATGAAGCCACAGAATTACTGTATTAATGCTTAATCATTTGTCTCAGTACTATTTAAAAAAACATCTATTCCTTACATTTGGAGAAGAAAATGTTTTATCAGACAGCATTATCTTCGGCTGTGCAATCTGTCCGCTGATGGCCTCTCCATTCAGTCCTGCTGGCATGTTAGACTACAAGTGTACTCTCAGGTCCCCATCTATTCCCAGCAGTAATGGCTGGTGCTGGGTTATTTGGAACATAAACCTCCAGGACCACTGTATTTTCTTTATAGATTTTACCACCATGAAATGAAATGATATCCTTTATTTTTCTCATTTAATGTTTGACCTTAGATTTACCCGACTTCCACATTGTCTCTAAAATTGCTACCTCTGCTTTCTTCTTTGGGGTTTTAACTAGTAGATTTTTCGCTAAATCTTAAACCCTCCTGAAACCCTTTTTGCCATGTGGCTTTAAGAGAGCGTCTTTCTGTTCTCCTGTTCATCAAAAATTTATTGAGAATTTTGTACAGTGCCAGTATCAGGCACTAGGGAATCTAGCGAACTTCATAAAACAAATATACTTACCTGCATAGAAATCAGTACCATGTAAAAGATAGATGTTAATCAATGACTTCACAGATCCAAGGCTACTACAATGGAGGCATGTGGTTAGTACTGTGAAGGAATAAAGACTATACAGGTTTATAAAGTGATGACAACATGTGGTTTGGTAGAGCTGAGGACTAACTTTGCTAAGGAAGGAGGATGTTGCTAACTAGCTTGGGGACTGAGAAGTCACTGGGATCATCACAATGGAGGAAGAGGGTGGCAGGAAGTAGTCTGCTGCCAGCTGCCTGGCCAAACACAAATAATCAGAGAGCATAGAGACAGCAGTAGAAGTGAAAGAGACCAGTTGGGATTACAGTTAACAGCTTCATTTTGGGAGATTCAAACCTCTGATCTGGAAGGAATAAGAAGTCACTAAATGCTTTACAGAGAGAGCTTGTTTTGCTACTGAGTTATAGCACCAGGTATGTGTGTGTGTGTGTATGTGTGTGTATGTATATGTATATAACTCTGTCACGAGCCATGAGCCCCATAGTAGAGGTTAGATAGGAAGTATGGGCTAATTTAGGTGCTAAAAACTGGTTAGTAACAAGCCTAAACTATTAACTGAGCATTTAAATTAATATTAAGTCTCTGTGTGGTTACTAGGGAGCCCGAAGTTCTAACAAAAAACAAAACAAAACAAAACTCTATTGGAGGTCTTTGGACAAGTGGGTTTGCAAGTCATGGCAGATATCTGAGCAGGTGCTCCAGCTGGAAGTCACATGGTCAGGAAGGAATGGAAAATTTGGGAATGAGCTCTTTTGTTTTCAGGAGACACCATGGAGTACTGTGAAGGAATGAAGACTCTCCAGGTTTATAGAGTGATGACATCGTGTGGTAAAGTTGAATCTCCCAGATTCAAGCTTGAGCCAAGGTATTTGGTAGTTCACAGTGAGCCCGAACTGTATGCAGTTGGGTTATTTTGGGTGAATTTGAGAGTCTTTGCTTTTTTATTAGTAAATTTTTCCTCTTAACTTTTTATTGTATCTGTGACTAATGTATCTTTGTCCTTTTCCTGATACTGTCTTGTCTTCAGCACCATAGGGTGCTCCCTTCCTGCCTCCCTCCTTCCCTCCCTCCCTTCCTGCCTCCCTCCTTCCCTCCCTCCCTTCCTGCCTCCCTCCTTCTCTTCCCTTCCTCTCTACACCTACCTGGTTTGAACTGATAATTACCAGATTATTACAAACCTCCCTAATCACACATGCTTAGTTTCATTACTGACTGATTTCAAGTCTCATGGCTATTCTTCCAAGATGGTGTCTCTCCCTGAGGTGTTTAGTCCATTTCTCAATTGTGTATCCTGTGAGAGGAACACCATTTTTCAAATAAAAAATGCAGGAAGCTGGGATCTCAGAGCCTCTGTACATTCTGTAAGAGCCTTTCTTCTTCCTTCACACACGAACAGCATTCAGATGGGGCATAAAATTCATGGATTATAATCTTTTGTCCTTGAAATACTCCAAACACTGATCCATTATGTTCTGGCATTCAGTGCTTACAGACAAAAAGCCATAAATAGATTTTATTTTCCTTCCAGGATGCTAGAAAAACTTTTGTGTATGGATTTAAAAACTCTTTGCAGAAAATATGAGATGGCTTGATGGGTAAAGACATGTCACTAAGACTGACAAGCTGAGTTCAATACCTGGAATCCATATGGTGTGGGA
Source organism: Sigmodon hispidus (assembly GCA_004025045.1). Classification (NCBI taxonomy): domain Eukaryota; kingdom Metazoa; phylum Chordata; class Mammalia; order Rodentia; family Cricetidae; genus Sigmodon; species Sigmodon hispidus. Next base: position 31,532 of record PVIH01018858.1, read on the forward strand.
GGAGAGAACAGAGCCATCCAAGTTGTACCATGACTTTCATGTGCGTGCATGCATGTGTGTGTGTGTGTGCGCGCACACACACAAATATTTACACACATATACAAAATAAATACCTGTAATTTTAGAACTAAAAAAATTATTTTGTCACTGTGTCTGTGGAGTAGACAGTGGGGATCAGGAGGGCCGGTCACTGGGCTGAAAGGACTGATACCAGGGATTGTCCACAGGAAAGAATCCATGGAGCTCTGGCTATAGGACACATGTGGAGATCCCCAAGATGCTGCACACAAATGGCCATGGGGTACAGAAGGAGCTGGTATGAGAGCAGCAGAACCTCTATGTTTATAGGATCCCAGGCATGGGATGTATGAGTTTACTTGAGTAAAGATTCCAGTGGGCTCTAAACTGCAAATACACCACCTTGCTTGCCCTGAAACTGGGGTTCACATCTCATAGGAAGAACATGGATAATGAGGAAAAGCCACATGCACATGAAATAAAAGAAGTAGAGGGTGAATAGGGCCCACCTTTTACTAGTTAGCACTCTCTTTGAGAAGCTCTGGGGAGTCAGGGATGTATCTGGCTGCAGGCTGGGAATGAGCTTTTTCGAGAAATAATTTACAGCCACACAACAGGGTCATGATGAGAACAGATGCTCTGGAGCTCCTGGAGTTTCACACTCTTTTCATTTCTCTGGCCCAGCATGGTGGAGGCCAGTGGCGATAATAAGCCATGAACCTGTGAAGCTATGTTATCTCTTACATACCTATTACCAGTATTGCCTAGGAGGAAAGCTGTAGAGACACATGGCAGAGTGTGTGCCTCCAATGCCTGAGACCAGTCACATTGCTGCCAGTCTTCTCTAAGCCCATGTGACATTTTTTATCCTGCTGTTATTAGGAGGGACGGCAACTGTCCTTTCCTCCAGTAAAGTCAAGAGGTCCAGGATTGCTGGGTTGACACACTGTAAAAGACAGTACCTTGCTGTCCTCTTTTTCCACACTAGGAATCTTTAAGTGCTAACTGTAGGAGCATCACGGGAATATCACTTTATTGCAAAGGTTCTCTGTGCCTGAGTGGGGATGGAGAGGAAGAGTGTTCCTGATCCTAGCCTTGCTATCCATGATGGCAGAGGCCGTGTAGATGCACAAGGCAGGCCTGTGTTTGTCTGTTTGCACATCTTGAGATGAAAGTGGAAGGCTGTGTCCAAGGGAGAGATGCAAGGGTGTGTGTGCTCTGTACACCTCCACTCAGCCCAAGCTGGCACCCTGGAGCTAGAAATAATTTCCTTTGGGATATTCTTTCTCTGTCTCTGGCACACAGAGTTGGATGTGGCTTTATTGGCTGTAGGTAGGCATGGTTGTTGAGTCATGTTGTAGATAAACAGTTCTAGGAGAGGGGAACAGCATGGATGGGGTCTATGCTGGGGGGGTGCACAGAAGAAGAGAACACTATCCTGGAGTGTAGATATTGGCTTTGGGAGAACAAACACTGAGCCCATCTGGGCAGGGAAGGGAGGAGATAGATCTTGATACCCTAGCTCATTCGGTAACTCCTGGGGCCCACTGAGGAAAAAGGATCCAGCAGGAAGGCAAGGTACACAGAAGAGCTATTTATTTTTGCTGTGATAGATAGCCCAGGGCCCCTATAAGTTGTTTCCCCAGGCTCACAGTTGAAGTGGGTTTGGGCCACAAGGCATCTTCTCACAGAGAGTATTTACATCTACTGGCTTTTACCTCAGGAGCCCACATGGAGTTTTGATAAATCAACCCAACATGGAATCTTAATCAATCAATCAATCAATCAACCCAACATAGCTTAGATCTGCACTGAGCCCTTCAAGCTAGCTGTGGGACAGAGCTGTCACAACACTGTCAAGTTTGGCCTTTGACATAAATTTCATAGAGGAAGCAGTTTAGAGATTATCTCAGCCCATTGGCTATCCTGGATGGACATGCCAAGGGTCTTCCATGGGGCAGAGCCACCTCACAGGGTACTATAACAGGGAAGTGAGTGGCAGAACAAAAAGAGGAAGAAGAAAGTGATGAGAGATAGATTCTCACCCATTTCATATGAACCAAACCATACAGCCTTCTCTTGCCTCTTTACCACATAGAAGAAAAAAGTATCCTGGAGACTATGATGCAGCTCACTCCTCCGTGACAGCCCACCAGGTCAGTCCTATCCAGAAGATGGGAAAAGAGCAGCAGCTGGGCCTGCTTTAAGACCACCCTCAAGAATAAGTGGGTTAATCAGAATTAGAGCATCAGTAGGATCTGAGCATGTTTGACAAAGTCTTGATACATAGCCCAAGCTAGCCTCACACTGTCTATCTTCCTGCCTTAGACTCCTGGGTGCTAGCTAGTGCTAGTACTGCCACATTTGACTGCCTAATAGGATATGAGTGCAAAGAGTTTATTAGGAGGTGGTTCTAGAAACACAGGCAGGGGACAGGGGAAATAAAGCAAGGGATAGAAAGTAGTCATCAAGAGTAACACTGGTGAGCAGTTACTGCCATTGTGCTGGGGCCTCCTGGGCAGCCTTTGTGTGTTGTGTGTCAGGTGGGGTGTGTTCCACCAGGGTTGACACCTGTGGAGTTGGTACTTTGGAAGGCTGTTTCTGAGGACATCAAACCTGTATCTCTCTGTCTTGTGAGCTCACAGAGAAAGCCCTTAGATCCTGGCAAAGCCTAAGTGGGAGCAGGGAGTTGCTGAAGACAGATTCACTGCGTAGGGGAATAGTGAGTGTCAGAAAGTCAAGGTGGCCCACTGCTGACTGTTACAATGAGGAAAAAGGCCTAGCAGAGACACCCAAGAAAGTGATGTGTGGAGAATCCATCAACACAGGGCAAAACAAGATGAACACCTGAGCAGGGAGGCATGAAATGAGAGGTGGTGACGGCAGCCACTGAAACTGAGCCACTTAGTTCATGGCTACAGAGGCAGCTGGCAAGGTTAGGACCAGAGAACCTAGATGGCACTGGCACCAGAGCCTACTGCTTCCTACCATCACCGAACATGCCAATTATATACAGCAGTCAGCCACAGTTTCCTCAGGGAGTCCAGTTTCTCATTTGCGGGGATGTCAGTCCAGCGTGGAAGGACCTAAGGCAGATAGGTGTTATGGATAGAGCCCTGCAAGTGTACCTATGCACTGGTGGCAGGAGGCTATATTGCCAGCCATGACTCAGCTGTTGGTGTCCTTCCTTTGCTGAGGGAGCTAGGGTGGCAGGGGACAGTGACCTGCCTTTACTCTGTCGCATGGGACCAAGGGAATCTCATGCCTTGGATTTGAGCTACTGATAAGTACTTCAGATGGGCACACCAGCAGCAGGACCAGGCATATTCTCCAGGAGTGATGAGGGGGTGTCTCCCTGAAATATTATGGTCTGAGGTGGCAATAACCTTTTGATGAACTACTGCCTGAGGAAAGCTGTGCATCTTCACCATGGGGCAATAAGATCCTCCCCCCTTCCCCCTTTCTCTCAACAACAACAAAACAAAAGACCTACATGGCTGAAAATTGATAGTATGACACTTTCTCTTTGTTGATAATTGTACAGTTGTGCTTATCTAGGCAGTGGGCCAGCCAAATGAGAGATGCTAAGTAGATTTACGCTTGCATGGAGTTAGATCCATTTTTATTGAATCTCCTCTTGTACAGCTTCCTTGAGATGTGATGCTGGTGCATGAGGAAGTACATGTGTGTTTGTGTGCACTTTAAATCTACCACTTTTCATCAAAATTAAGGGGAGATATTCTAATCTGTTCTCAACCAGAGTCAATAAAAATACGTTCAGCAAAACCAATACAATATAGCATAGTGCATTTATCTATTTACTTCGAACATTCTTAGTTAGTGTTCGTATGTGTATGAGTGTCTACATCTGGAGGCCACCATGCTGTCCTTTTCAACTGCTTCCCCACCATGCTTTTTGGGATGCTGGATCTCTCATTGAAGAGACTGGAGCATAACAGTTTGATGGACCAGCAAGCTCCCAGGATCCTCCTGTCTCTGTCTTCCAGTGTTGAGGTTTGTGGTTTTGCACAGGGGTCCAGACTCAGGTCCTCATGCTTGCTTGGCAACCATGTACTGACACATCTTTCAGTGCCTATACATTAAAAACAACAACCCCGCTGCAGAGTCCCAGCACACTCTGGAGGGGGGGGGCAGATAAACTCTGCCTGTCACCATACCCACAGCTCCTGCTGAGGGAATCTGCACGGCTACCCATCGCCACATCGAAATGAGGGAACCGACAACTACAGGGGTCCCAGAAAGACAGACTCAGACCCTGCCCAGAGGTGAGGAGGGGTCACCAGGCCCAAGCGCCTATATCCCAGCCAGGGAGGGGGACTTGAGTTCCCATCGGTTCTGGTTCCGCTTCCGGGACCAAGTGCTGTCTGCAGAGTCCCAGCGCACTCTGGAGCGTGGGCAGATAAACTCTGCCTGTCACCATACCCACAGCTCCTGCTGAGGAAATTTGCACGGCTACCCACCGCCACCTCGAACTGAGCAAACCAACAACTACATGGGTCTCTAAAGGACAGACTCAGACTCTGACCAGAGAGGTGACAGGAGGCACACAAACCTGAGTGCCACAACTGACCAGGAGCCATCTAATCGTGAACCACTGAAGCCATGGGCAAATGTCAGTGCAAAAAATTACATAATAATACAAAGGACAACATGGAAACTCCAGAAGAGAGTGGTGATCTTACAAATACAAGACCTGAACTGAGCAATGAAGAGGAAACAGAAGGAAGCAACACCAAAAATTCCTTTTTGATGATCATCGAAGCTCTAAAAGAAGATATGAAAAAAATCCTTAAAGAAATAGAAGAAAATACAAACAAAAAATTGGAAGAGATGAACAAATATATGAAAGACACATGCCAGGAACTAAAAGCTGAAATAGAAGCAATAAAAAAGGCACAAAATGAGGCAAAGATGGAAATAGAAAACCTGAAGAAAAAAGCTGGAACCACAGATACAAGCATAACAAACAGAGTTCAAGAGATGGAAGATAGAATCTCTGAAGTGAAAGACTCAGTAGCTCAAATAGATATATCAGTCAAAGAAAATAGTAAAACTAAAAAGGCCATAACTCAAAATGTTCAGGAAATCTGGGACACCATGAAAAGACCTAATTTGAAAATAATAGGAATAGAAGAAGGAGAAGAATACCAGCTCAAAGGCACAGATAATGTTTTCAATAAAATCATAGAAGAAAACTTTCCTAACCTGAAGAAGGAAATGCCTATAAAGATAAAAGAAGCTTACAGAACACCAAATAGATATGATCCCAAAAATAAGTCAGCACGCCACATTATAATCAAGCCACAAAACATACAGAACAAAGAAAAAATTTTAAGAGCTGCAAAAGAAAAGGGCCAACTCACATATAAAGGCAGACCCATCAGAATAACGCCTGACTATTCAGTGGAAACGATTAAAGCTAGAAGGGCTTGGTCAGAAGTTATACAGACGCTAAAACAGCATGGATGCCAAACTAGAATACTATACCCTGCAAAATTATCAATCACCATAGATGGAGTAAACAAGGTATTTCAGGACAAAGTCAGACTGAAAGAATATCTATCTACCAATCCAGCACTACAGAGAGTATTAGAGGGAAAACTCCAACCTAAGG
>PVIH01018859.1:0-37180 GCA_004025045.1 Sigmodon hispidus
TGACTGCCATATCTATTTGAGCTACTGAGTCTTCCACTTCAGAGATTCTATCTTCCATCTCTTGGATTCTGTTGGTTATGCTTGTATTTGTATTTCCAGCTTTTTCTTCAGGTTTTCTATTTCCATCTTTGCCTCATTTTGTGCCTTCTTTGTTGCTTCTATTTCAGTTTTTAGTTCCTGGCATGTTTCTTTCATTTTTCGGTTCACTTTTTCTTGGTTTTCTTTCATAGATTTGTTCATCTCTTACAATATTTTGCTTGTATTTTCTTCTATTTCTTTTCTTTTATTTTGTATTAATGAAGAAAAACAGTAAATTGAATTTAAAATGCTCATAAGTTGACAATAAATGTAAAGAAAATCAAAATCATAAGCATGACTTATCAATGGTGATAATGCAAATAATTTGCTACACATAAAATTACTTTGTGTTCAGCTTTTCCTCTTAATTTTTTTTCCTATCCCTGTATATCCTCATTCAAGTTTCCTTCCCCCCCTCCAGCTACATCAGGTCATTTTTTATTTCTCCACAACTCAACCCAGAATATTCTTCTATTTCTTTAAGGCAATTTTTCATATCTTCTTTGAGAGCTTCGATGATCATCATAAAGAAATTTTTGGTGTTGCTTTCTTCTGTTTCCTCCTCATTGCTTAGTTCAGATCTTGTAGTTGTAGGATCGCCTCTTTCTTCTGGAGTTACCTTGTTTTTCTTTATATTATTATGTAAATTTTTGCACTGGCATCTGCCCATGTCTTCAGTGGTTCATGATTATGTGGCTCCTGGTCAGTTGTGGCACGCAGGCTTGTTGTCTCCTGTCACCTCTGAACAAAGGGTCTGCTCAATCTCTAGCTCTGCTCTTGGCAGAGGATCGAATTTCAAGTCTTCAGTCCTTCTCTGTTTTAGCAGTTGGAGGCAGGGTGGCCATGGGAGTTCCCTCAGCAGCAGCTGGGTGGATGGTGGCAGTCAGAGTTTATCTCCTTCTGCTACCGAGTACATGAGGACATGCTCTACAGATAGCACCTGGCCCTAGAATTGGAACCCGAATTTCCCTGGCAGGGAATCAGGCGCTGGGGCTAGCTGGACCCACCTCACCTTTTGGTGGAGTCTGAGTCTGTCTTTCAGAGTCCCTAGTCCTTCTCTGTTTGCTCAGTTGGAGGCGGGTAGTTGTGCAAATTCCCTCAGCAACAGCTGGAGGGACCATGTTAGACAGAGTTGTTCTCTGTCTGCTACAGAGTGTGTGGGGACAATCTCTACAGACAGCACCTGGTCCTGGAACCAGAACCCGACCAGAACACAATTTTCAGTGCTCATCATCTTTAGCCATCAGAGAAATGCAAATCAAAACAGCTTTGAGATACTACTTGACACCTGGTAGATTGGCTAAGATAAAAGACACAGAGAACAGCCTATGCTGGAGAGGATGCCCAGCAAGCGGTACACTCCTCCATTGTTGTTGGGAGTGTAAGCTTGCTCAGCCACTTTGGAACGCAGTATTGTGGTTTCTCAGCAAATTGAGAATCAATCTCCCCAAGGACCCAGCAATACCACTTCTGGGTGTATATCCTAAAGATGCACAGTCACACTCCAAAGGCATTAGCTCAACTATGTTCATAGCAGCGTTATTTGTAATAGGAAGTACCTAGAAACAACCTAGATGTCCCTCAATTGAAGAATGAATTAACAAACTGTGGTAAATCTACACTATGGAGTACTACTCAGCAGTAAGAAAAAATGATATCCTAAAATTTGCAGGCAAATGGATGGACTTGGAGAATATCCTCCTGAACGAGGTATCACAAACTCAGAAAGATAAGCAGGGGATGTACTCACTCATTAGTGTTCTCTAAAAAAACAAACAAGAAAAAAGCAAAACATGCCCAAGCTTCAAACCACAACCACTGAACAGCTTGGGATCAGAAACACCCTGGACTGACTCTTCAGATCCCACTCCCCCTAGAGGAACACCTAACTCACTCTTGAGGGAGGGGGGAGAAAACGGGATCTGCCAGAAGTGGAGACTGAATTAAGCAATATTGGGTCAATGGGACCATGCGACTGTCTGCTGCCTGCCCAGGGAGGGGATGGGGAGTTGTGGAGAAGAAAGAATGACCTGATGTTGTGGGAGGGGGAAGGGACCTTGAATAAAGATATACAAGGACAGAAAGTGTGACTTCTTTGTTCATAATAATAATAATGATAAAAAAAACCAAAAAAACAAACTACCCCCCCCCCAAAAAAAGAAAACATAGTGGTAGAAAGAAACTTATTTTGAGTATCAGGCTTTAATAATAAATTTGTACAAATTGGATATTCGTGAAATCTGGGAAATTCTGAATATACATTTTTCTGTTTGTTTTTTGAACATAAGTCCTTTGTCCTGGATCTCCTGGGGTCTTCATATCCATGAATTGGCAGTGAAACTTGATACTATGGTCCATAAAAATGCAGAAATAAAGCAAAATTGAAATTTTAATGTTTAGAAATAAATGATTTTGGAAAAGTCAGCACTTGAAAATAAAAGAAGTTTCCAATTCATTTGTCATCCCGAGGCTACCTATGGGGGCTCTCAGCCTTCAAATTTATTCTCTCCTTGAAAAACGCCCAGTTTTCCTAGAAGCCCAAGCTATCAGGCTTGTTTCTGTAAAGGACAAAGTAAGTATTGGTTATATAGAAGAAAGAAAAAGCCATTTATTCTGATTGAGGTGAGTCTCCAGAAGTGGTTTATATCTTTTGTATGGTTAGGTAGTGAGAGTGTCTTATCCCAGGAAAGTCACAATGAGTTATCAGAATGATGGATATCACAAAAGGAGGCTGTGAAATGTTTTAGATATTTAAGGTATTCTGTCTGTAGCAGATTTTCTCAAGTACTTAAGGATCACAATCCTATAGATTAGAAATAACTGAGAATCCTGTATCAAGCCTTTAGCACGGTGGGCTTGAAGGCTCATCTTTCCTTTCATAAACATGAAGGTCCTGGGAAAGTACCAGAAAACCATAAATTACAGATATTAAAGAACTGTGGTTAGGAAATATGTATTATGACTAGGAAATGTCTTTTATCAGTTAAAATATAAAGTGACCTTGTTATAGTTATAACAACCAAGAAATAAGCCGGAAGCATGGATTTAATTTAAGTCTATATTTAAATGCAAGAGCAGAATCTAAGAATTTTTTAACTAATGCATATTATTCTATGCAGGTGATATTATACTATGTCATACATGATAAATAATGAAAACAATAAGCTGCAAAATCAGTATAGTAATGGTAATCTTATCATATTTCACATCATTAATGCTATACAGTGTGTGTGGGCTGTCAGTTTCTCTGTTAAAAAATAAGTATAGATTTAGGTAGGATAAAATTTCATAATTATTTTTGTTTATTTTTTGTTTTTAAAACTTAATTATAACTTATTCTTCTAAAGCACTTAGTTTTATTCAAATGCACAAGAAAGAAAAGTTGAGAATCAGGCTGACAAAGGTGTTGTGGACATCTTTCCCAGATGTGAGCACCTACAAGCCAAAGCTGAGGTGACAGAATGTATTATTGCTGTCAAGAAACATCATAACCATGATGACTCTTATGAAGGATAACATTTATTGAGGTGGCTTACATTTCATAGGTCTAATCAGTTATCATGCAAGGAAGCATGGTGGCAGCAGGCAGACATTGTGCTGAAGGCAGGAGTCCTACATTTTGATCAGCAGGTAACAAGAAGTGAATTAACTCCCATATTGTGTATGGCTTGAGCATATGAGAAACCCACCTCCCACATTGGCACATCTCCTCCAAAAATGTTTCAGGAAGTTTGCAGGTTATTATGTCTTATCCTCAACAGCTTACCCAGTATTCTAGGAGCCATATGAATGATCAGGAAAGTGACAGAACAATTTTTTTGTATTTATTTCTTCAAAAGACAATGATTTGAGTAATTATCAATGTGTAAAATGTATAAGAATTAAAACATTCAGATGAGAGATCCCAGAAACTGAGTAGAACACAAAATGACACAATGCCCATCGAAGTAAGCAAAATCGACAGTTTTAGATGTTCCATGTCACCATTCAAAGGATGAAAGGCACTACATATAGAGATGATCTGTGTGTATGTGTGTGTGTAGGGGGGGAACAGAGTTCTACTGTTCTGCAGATCACTTAACCAACCCTGCTCTAGTTCTACTTTATGTTGCTCCAGATTCCAAATCTGTCTTGATAGCCTCAGGCTTCATACTGTCACTGTGGACCCATCAATAATCTCTGAAGACATAGGTAGGGAGTGCTTTCATCTTTAATGCTATTCTGTAGACTAGAAGGGGTTCTTACTTCTCCAAATTTAATTATCAGTGCAATTCCATGGGATTCATAAATAACCACATAGATAATAAAGGGTTAAAAATAAAGTGCCAGTAGTTGACATAGAAAAATGGAGATTTAAAACTTCCTGAGAAAGGATTCAATATGGTTATATTAAAGAAGTTTAGTTAGTTAGTTATAAGACAACCCAGGCAGCAACAGATGCATGGCTGGTAATGAAGTAACACTGAAATAAGTCTAATGCAAATTAAAATTATGTAATATTAGAGGATGGATATTATCAAAGCATACTATATTCATATAAAACATATTATCATTATCATGGAACTCATTAATATGTAAACATATGTTTATATTTATCACAATAAAATAAAATATATTTAATATGCCTTGCCTACTACATGTGAAAACTTAGGAACACAGGATAGTGTAGAATATGCTTATTTAGTCATCTGACTTTGTGGCTGGCTGGGGAATGTGGTTTCAACTACTATTCAGTATTATAAGAGACCGACTGTGCTACATATATAATTAAGCCAGTAAAAGAACAACGTTCAAAATGAAATCATATTTCTATTTGATGTCATTTTTATCAATAAAGTTGACTTTATTGACTTAAATGTTAAATTGCTTGTCTGTGTTCTTGTATTATTGTTAACATATTTGTACCCTGTATAAATTTCATCTTGTGAAAAAAAATTCCATTGCTAATACATTTCCTGTGTTCATATTTATTCTCAATCAGGTCATCAGTAAACTACTGATCTCTTTCCTCTAAATATATGCCAGACTAGTCACATTTGGAGATGCTTTCCCAATGAAGTGAAAACAACATAAGTACTAACATTTTAATAGGATTGTCTATAAGTAAGGATGACAGTTAATAAATATATAAAATCAGAAATTCAGTAAAGTTTGACTGACTGTCTCTTGAAAGTCTCCTTTTTGTCTGAGGAGAAAATGAAGCAGGGGTGGGTTTGGGGGAGATGGGAGGAATAGAGAGAGGGGAACTGTATTGTATGAGAGAAGAAACTATTTTCAATAAAAAATAGTTATTGAAAAAAGAAGTCAAACAAAAGAACCATACATAAACTCTTGAGCTACAAACACAATGACTGACCTAAAACTATTTCAGAGGATTTCAATAGTAGTTTTGAAGAAGTAGAAGAAAAAGCCATTGAACTCAAGGATAGGTTGTTTGAAATTTCTCAGAAAATACAAAAAGAACTCAAGAAAAAAAAAAAGAAAGAAAAAAGGAAATTGTAAGAAAAATTTGTCTGGTGCTTGTAGCACATTATCAAATAAAACATTTTACATATTTGAGTCTCAAACAGAGTAAGAGCAAAAACAAATAAAGAATCACAAAATGTTCTAAAATCTGGAGTTATACAAACAGATATTTAGATTTATACAACAAAACCCTCAGATGACTGAAACATAAAGACATATAAAAGCACATACCATACTGATTATTAAAAGCTAAAGGGAAAATGAATGTTGAAGGCAGGAGAAAAGGAATTTTTTTTTAACATTATTTGTGGGTATAGAAGAAATCTTGTGAGCATGGGAGGGAGTTAGATGTTATATTCAAAATGGCAAAAGAAGAGACAAGAGCAAATAAATTAAAGAGAACTCCTTAAACTCCTTAAAATAAACTCACAAGAAAACTAGGCAAAGCATGCTCTCTCTCTCTCTCTCTCTCTCTCTCTCTCTCTCTCTCTCTCTCTCTCTCTCTCTCTGTGTGTGTGTGTGTGTGTGTGTGTGTGAGAGAGAGAGAGAGAGAGAGAGAGACAGACAGACAGACAGACAGACAGACAGAGATATAGCTGGCTCCTGAGAAATTTCATAAACTACTGTTATAACATAGCCACAGTCACCACATAAGATGGAGGAATGGGCCATAAGTGAGATCCATGCCCTGTAAGAGCGATCACTGTTTCATTATAAGGACTTCTTGGCCATAGGTATACTGAAAACAAATGTCTATAGTTTTTAATGCTGGTTTTTGATTTCTGAAAAAAAGATCCCTTGATAAACACCGACTGACTTTACTCTCATGTTGTCCCATTCACATTCAATTTGCAGACACCTATTATGTAAATGGAAGATTGTTCTGTAGAACATGCCTGCCTATCATAGTCTCACAGGAAGATAGCAAAGCTGCTCAAAATACTATTAAAGATGTACGACAAATAACAGTTCATTTCCTTCCCAGTTTCCTCAAGAAAATAGAAGTTATTTGATGATACATTCAGGGCTTTTTAGTTGTCTTTTATCTTTTATCACAGGTTTCAGAGAGTTCTTTGAATCACCTCTTTGTGGAGACATAAAAACACAGGTTGACTAAAGCTGAAGTATCTTATTGTGGCTTTTCCACATATGGAATGAAATAAGACCATTTCACACCTGCAAGTAGCAGTGACCAATGCTGTTGCACACTTTTCTACTGAACGACCATGAACTATGTCTTTAGCCTCAAATATGATCATTATTTTTTTATGTTCATAGATTGTGTTTCAACAAGATTATGTTGAGAACTCAAAGAGCAGAAAAGGAGCTAAATATCAACAATGAAGATTTGCTTCTCAGTGGATGTCTTGGGTATATGGCGAAGGCCATGATCATGAAATGATGAGAGGTTGTCATTAACTCAGCATAATATACTGAAAGTTTAAGTTCCTGGACCAGGGGCTGTCTGTGGAGCTTGTCCCCACACACTCTGTAGCAGACAGAGATAAACTCAGTCTGCCAGGGTCCCCCCAGCTGCTGCTGAGGGATTTTGCAGGATCATCCACCTCCAAAGGATCAAAGGTATAAAGACTGAGGACTCTGAAAGATAGACTCAGACTCCACCCAAAGGTGAGGAGGGTTCAGCAGGACCCAGTGCCTGAATCCTTGCCAGGGAAAATTGTGTTCCAGTCGGGTTCCGGTTCTGGGACCAGGGGCTGTCTGTGGAGCTTGTACCACACACTCTGAAGCAGACAGAGATAAACTCGGTCTGCCAGGGTCTCCCCAGCTGATGCTGAGGGATTTTTCATGACCATCGACCTCCAACTGATCAATCAAAGAAGGATTGAAGACTTCAAATCCAGTCCCCTGCCCAGAGACAAGGTAGAGATTGAGCACTTTTATTCAGAGGTGACAGGAGACACACAAGCCCCACACACGCATGCCACAATTGACTAGGAGACACCTAATTGTGAACCTCTGAAGCCGTGGGCAGACACCAGTACAAAAATATATATAATAATGTAAGGAACAACAAGATAACTCCAGAAGAAGGTGGCGGTCCTACAACTATAAGACCTGAACTGAGCAATGAAGTGGAAACAGAAGGAAGCAACACCAATAATTCCTTTATGATAATCATCGAAGCTCTCAAAGTAGATATGGGAAAATGCCTTAAAGAAATACAAGAAAATACAAACAAAAAATTGGAAGAGATGAACAAATCCATGAAAGAAAACCAAGAAAAAGTAAACCAAAAAATGAAAGAAACATGCCAGGACCTAAAAACTGAAATAGAAGCGACAAAGAAGGCACAAAATGAGGCAAAGATGGAAATAGAAAACCTGAAGAAAAAAGCTGGAACCACAGATACAATCATAACCAGCAGAGTTCAGAGATGGAAGATAGAATCTAGGAGTGGAAGACTCAGTGGCTCAAATAGATGTATCTGTCAAAGAAAACACTAAAACCAAAAAAGCCATGATTCAAAATGTTCAGGAAATCTGGGACACCATGAAAAGACCTAACCTGAGAATAATAGGAATAGAAGAAGGAGAAGAATACCAGCTCAAAGGCACAGATAATGTTTTCAATAAAATCATAGAAGAAAACTTCCCAAACCTGAAGAAGGAAATGCCTATAAAGATACAAGAAGCTTTCAGAACACCAAATAGATATGACCCCCCCCCAAAGTCAGCACGTCACATTATAATGAAGCCACAAAACATACAGAACAAAAAAAAAATTAAGAGCAATAAAAGAAAAAGGCCAACTTACATGTAAAGGCTGACCCATCAGAAAAACACCTGACTATTCAATGGAAATGATGAAAGCTAGAAGGGCTTGGTAAGAAGTTATACAGACACTAAAAGTACATGGCTGCCAAACTAGAATACTATACCCTGCAAAATTATCAATCACCATATATGGAGTAAACAAGATATTTCATGACAAAGTCAGACTGAAAGAATATCTATCTACCAATCCAACACTGCAGAGAATATTAGAGGGAAAACTCCAACCTAAGGACCCCAGATACACCCATGAAACCACAAACAATCAATTCCACAGAAGAATACACCAGAGACAGGAAATACAAACAAGTTACCACCAAAAATGGCAGGAAATATCAGTCAATGGTCACTAATTTCCCTTAATTTAAATGGACTCAACTCTCCTAAAAACATCACACACTAACAAGATGGATACAACAACAGAAGCCATCCTTCTGTTGCCTACAAGAAACACACCTAAACCACAAAGACAGACACAGGCTTAGAGTAAAGGGTTGGGAAAAGATTTTCAGTCAAATGGTTCTAAGAAACAAGCGGGGGTTGCCATCCTAATTTCTAACAAAATAGACTGTAAGCTAAAAGTAATTAAAAGGGACCAAGATGGTCATTACTTAGTCATCATAGGAAATATTGGTCAAGAGCAAATTTCAATCCTGAATATTTATGCCCCTAATATACGGGCACCTACCTATGTAAAAGATACACTGCTAAAGCTTGAATTCCACATCAATTCTTATACCCTAATAGTGGGAGACTTCAATATCCCTCTTTCAACCCTGGATAGGTCAACCAGACAGACACTCAACAGAGATATAAGGAGTCTAAAAGAGGTTATGATGCAAATGGATTTAATAGATATCCACAGAAGCTTCCACCCAAATGCAAGGGAATATACATATTTCTCAGCTCCTCATGGAACTTTCTCCAAAATTGACCACATTGTTGGTCATAAAGCAAATATCAACAGATACAAAAAACTGAAAGTAATCCCCTGTAACTTATCAGACCACCAGGGCCTGAAGTTAGAGTTCAACAACATCAAAAATCCAAGAAAGCCTACCAACTCGTGGAAACTAAACATCACTCAGCTGAACCATCACTGGGTTAAGGAAGAAATTAAGAAAGAAATCAAAGTCTTCCTAGAATTTAATGAAAATGAGTCTACAAGGTATCCAAACTTGTGGGACACAATGAAAGCAGTCTTAAGAGGAAAACTGATAGTGCTAGATGCCTACATGAAAAAACTAGAGAAATCTCACACTAGAGACCTAACAGCTCAGCTGAAAGCCTTAGAACAATTAGAAGCCAACTCACCTAGAAGGAGTAGACAGCAGGAAATAATCAAACTTGGAGCTGAAATCAATACAATTGAAAGAAATAGAGCAATACAAAGAATCACTGAATCTAAGAGTTGGTTCTTTGAGAAAGTCAACAAGAAAGATAAGCCCTTAGCCAAACTAATCAAAAAACAGAGAGTGCTCAAATCAACAAAATTAGAAATGAAAAGGGGGACATAACAACAGACCCTCAGAAAATTCAGAGAATTATCAGATCATACTTTGAAAATCTTTATTTCATAAAGTGGAAAACCTCGAAGAAATGGACAGCTTTCTGGACAGGTGCAATCTACCAAAATTAAATGAAGGTCAGATTAATTACCTAAACAGGCCTATAACCCTTAAGGAAATTGAAGCTGTCATTAAAAGCTTCCCCAAAAATAAAAGCCCTGGTCCAGATGGTTTCAGTGCCAAATTCTACCAGACATTCAAAAAAGAATTACTACCGTTACTCCTCAAACTATTTCACACAGTAGAAACTGAAGGAATATTGCCAAATTCCTTTTATGAGGCCACAATTACCCTAATACCCAAGCCACTCAAAGACACAACAAAGAAGAATTATAGACCATTTCCCCCATGAATATTGATGCTAAAATTCTCAATAAAATTTTGGCAAATCATATACAACAATGTATAAAAAATATTATCCACCATGATCAAGTAGGCTTCATCCCAGAAATGCAGGGTTGGTTTAACATATGAAAAACTGTAAACATTATCCATCATATAAACAAATTAAAGGAACAAAACCACAAGATCATATCTCCCCAAGGACCCAGCAATAACACTTCTGGGTATATACCCTAAAGATGCACAGTCACACTCCAAAGGCATTAGCTCAACTATGTTCATAGCAGCGTTATTTGTAATAGCAAGAACCTGGAAACAACCTCGATATCCGTCAACTGAAGAATGGATTAACAAACTGTGGTACAACTACACAATGGAGTACTACTCAGCAGTAAGAAGAAATGATATCCTAACATTTGCAGGCAAATGGATGGATTTGGAGAACATCCTACTGAGTGAAGTATCACAAACTCATAAAGATAAGCAGGGTATGTACTCACTCATTAGTGGTCTCTGAACAAACAAACAAGAAAAAACAAGCAAAAAGCTAAGCATGCCCAAGCTGCAAACCACAACCACTGAACAGATTGGGATCAGAAACACCCTGGACTGACACTTTGGATCCCACTCCCTGTAGAGGAACACCACACTCACTCTTCAGGGAGGGGGGAAAAACTGATTCTGCCAGGAGTGGAGACTGAACTAGGCAATATTGGGACAGTGGCACCATGGGTCTGCCTGCAGCCTGCCCTGGGAAGGGATGGGGATTTGTGGAGAAGAAAGAATGACCTGATGTGGATGGAGGGGGAAGGGACCTTGAATAAGGATAAACAAGGTTAGAAAGTGTGACTTCTTTGTTCATAATAATAATAATAATAATAAAAGGAAAAAAAGACAAAATATTCTGAAAGCTTTTCTTTTTTTCATATTTTTCTTTCCCCAAAGAAAAATTAAATAGAGAAAGAAAAATAATGAGTTCACCACTCTTTTTCCCCCTCGCTGTATTTATTCAGGTGGCTCCTTAAGGATGCACCCTTGACTATGTAACACTTTTGAGTTCATAGAAAGGATCTTTATCATTCTGTAGTTGCATAATATTAAAGGAAACTAAAAATGCATCTATTATCTAAAAGAGTAACGTTTGCTGTATTCTTTCCTCTTCTATTGCTGTGATCAAATATCAGAAGGCAGCCATGGTGGCTAGGATGACTGCTGAAAGCTTAAGACCCAAACCACAAGCACAAAACAGAAAGAACAATTGGAAATGCCACCAGTCTTTATATGCTCAAAGCCCATTTCTTGTGACATATGCTTTCAACCAGACCACACCCCCTAACCCTGGCTGCATAGCCATCAGTTGGGGTACAGGTGTTCAAATACTTGAGCCTGTAAGGGGCATTTTGTTCAAACCACCACAGTTGTTTTTCTGATTTAAAAAATGTTTTTTAAACATATACATTATAGGATTTTTTTGTTAATATTGCAATATACCTTATTTTGGCACCTTTTATTTTTATCACTTTTACCAATTCATCTCACTTACATATACTGATAGAATTTTGGTGTACTAGCTTTGTATAGATATAGAAACTGGGTACAAGTTTACTGATTTGGTTATAGAACACAATATTTGATTTGCTATTGCCCTCAATCTATCTGTTTCTGAGAAATGCAGTTGTCCTTTGGAACTCTCTTGCTCTGTAAATAGCACTGCCAGCATGCAAGCACATTTCACAGAAGGACCTGACAGAACCTTGATTTTTTTTTTAAAAAAATAGATAATTAAAATCATTCTTATTTCTATACAGGTTTTAATACACAGTATTGAATCACAAAATATATTCACCAACCACAGTATCTTTCCAATTAATGGGTTCTCATAATACATAGAGGTTAACTGGTAAGTTAAAAGAAACTGACTGTAAAGATTCAAGCAGAGTTGATGAGGCTAGAAGAAATGATGAAGTATTCAGTGGCCATGGTGATGGAAAAGAATTACTATTCCATCATCTTCTGGAAAGGATAGAGTTGGTTCACTTCAGAGTCCAGTGGTATCTTTGAGTGTGTTTGATCAGCTTTTTAGCTAGTGCTGTGGTTATGAACACACAGAAAAGACACAGATACTGTCAGAATGATGGTTTGGGAGGATTTTGTGGGGAAAAGAGTAAGTTATGATGAAATCTAGTCTTGGATAGCTTTTGTACACTCATCCTGATCTCCTAGTAGAATTATTTAGTGGTGGGATTCACTAAGATGCCAAAGGAATAGGTACCAGAGTGACATCATTTTGGGACAAAGTTCTGTGAATGTCCTTCAAACATCAACTATTAAACCTTAGCAGAAAGGAGGAAGACAACAACTAATATAACTTATGTGAAAACATTTACCAATTTGTTGTCGTTTCTTAGTATTTATTTTTCTTTTGTTGAGAGAGAGACCAGTTATGTATTATAGATGGAACTTGGCCTCAAATTTCCCCTTCTCTTTTTATCAATTGCTGGTATTATGGGCATGTGACACATGCCTTGCCCATTGTATTTACTTGTACATTTGATTAAAAGGCTTAGATTGCATGCATTGTTAAGACTGTATACTCTAGTTGCTTACAAAGTTTGCTTTATCCTCTTTCACAGTCAGCTAAGAATATTTTTTTTTAAAAGAAGAGTATTTTTCTTTGTGTGATGTTACACAACTCTTACTGATCTAAAATGAACTCCATAAAGGTCCTCTCTTGATCATACTGCTTCAGTTTTATATTGGTAACCAATGATAGAATAACTGTACTAAATATTACATGATGGGTTGCCAGGATTTTAAAGTTCTCTTTGAAACAACCAATGGAATAAAAAAAAATTATCTTTAGTTATAGTACAGATAATTTAAACATTTTTATTGATGAATTTCTTTGCCCACTGGTTTATCAAAATAAGAAACACAAGTTAGCCTAAGGCCAGCCAGAATTTCCATTTTAATGGTGTCAAGGGTTTGTCCACAAGTAGAGCACTTGTTATTTGAATATTCACTTTGCAATTTCAATAAACCCACATCTAGTGCATGCCTTATTTCCAACACTTGCCAATTCTATCAGCAAAGGAGATGGCAGTATGTATATCTGCCAGGTTGAGGCATATTCAGCATCTTTTATTTATTGTTTTGAGATAGAATTGCAAATATAGTCTAGATTCCTTGCAAACTTGCAACCTTTCTTTCTGAGCCTCTTGAAAACTAGGACAGTGGGTGCTGCCACACCAGCCTTTGTTATGGACCTTGTGGAGTGGCGTCACAAATTCTCAAGTGGATGCATTTTCCTCATTGGACCTCTGAATCATTGGTGGCTGTGGTGGTGTGAATGAGACTGGCTCTCATAGGCTCTTATGTTTAAATAGTTGGTCCCAGTTAGGGTGACTGTTGGGGAAAGATTAGGAGGTATAGAACATTGGAGGAGGTGTGCTACTAAGAGTGAGTTTTGGAGTTTCAAATGTTTCTGCATCTCCCTCTCTCTTTCATTCTCCCTCTCTCTCCTTCCTCTCCCTCTCTGCCTGCTTCCTGTGGATCAGGATGTAAAACTCTCAGCTATAGCTCCAAGCCCTGCCTCTCTGCTTCCCACTATACTGATCATGTACCAACCCTCTAAAACTGTAAGAATTACCTTGGTTATGGTATCTCTTCGCAGCAATAAAAAAGCAACTAGAGTACTAGAGTGGCTAATTTACCATTTTGCTAATCATCTGCTTTCTGAGTTGCTTGCTATGAGGAGAGGGGAACACCCTGGGGCAAGTCCATTGTTGCAGTCTCTTCACTCTAGAGTGTGATATTTTAGCAAAGATGAATTTGGGGGAACGCTAATCTTGGTGAAAAAGACATCATTAATCCCAGAATTTCAGTGCTGATAGAGTTTCTAGACTTAATGTCAAATCCATATGCCCTAGGACTATAAATCTTTTCTCAGGTGAAATATCTGTGTGACAAATTTGGCTCAAAGAAATCAGTAACCATTTGCCTGGTTACCTGGGATATGGTTTTGGTGTTACTATTTATTTTTTTTATGTTGACATGCCACCAACTCCACAACAGCTGTCACTAGAGTAATGAAAGAAAATGTCCTCTATAGGTTACACCTAAACTCCATTCCTACTGCAATGGGCACTTTATAAATCATCTTGTCAATGTTTTAAATTCAAAGTTGTTTTGATTTGCATTTCTCTGATAGCTAAAGATGATGAGCACTTTTTCAGGTGCCTTTCAGCCATTTGTAATTCTTCTGCTGAGAATTCTCTTTTTAGATCTGAACCCCATTTTTTTGATTAGGTTATTCAAGGTTTTGGGCTCTAGATTCTTGAGTTCTTTATATATCTTAGATATCAGTCCTCTATCACTTGTAGGGTTAATGAAAATCTTTTCCCTTTCTGTATGCTGTCCTTTTGTCCTATTGACAGTGTCCTTGGCTTTACAGAAGCTTCTTAGCTTCAGGAGATCCCACTTATTGATTGTTGGTCTTATTTTCTGTGCCACTGGTGTTATATTTGGGAAGGGGTCACCTGTGACAATTCATAGAAGTTTATTTCCCACTTTCTTTTCTATCAAGTTTAAAGTGGTTAGGTTTAAGTTGAGGTCTTTGATCCACTTGGATTTGAGTTTTGTGCAGGGTGACAGGCTCGGATCTATTTGCATTTTTCTACACACTTCCATCCAGCTATGCCAACCCCATTTGTTAAATATACTATCTTTTTTCCATTGAGCATTTTGGGCCTCTTTGTCAAAGACCAGGTGTTCATAGGTTTTGGGTTAATGTCTGAATCCTCAATTCTATTCCATTGATCCACAAGTCTGTTTTTAAGCCAGTACCAGGCTGTTTTTATTACTGTAGCTCTATAGTATAGCTTGAAGTCAGGGATGGTGATACCTCCTGAGGTTCTTTTGTTGAGTAAAATTGCTTTGGCAATCCTGGCTTTCCTGTTTTTCCAAATGAAATTGAGTATTGTTCTTTCTAGGTTCAAAAAATATTGTGTTGGGATTTTGATGGGCAGTGTATTGAATCTGTAGATTGCCTTTGGTAGAATTGCCATTTTTACTATGTTGATCCTACCTATCAAGGAACATGGGAGAGCTTTCCATTTTCTGATATCCTCTTCAATTTCTTTCTTCAGTGATTTAAAATTTTTGTCAAATAGGTCTGTTACTTCTTTGGTTATAGTGACTCCAAGGTATTTAATACTATTTGCTGCTATAATGAAGGGTCATGTTTCCCTTATTTCTTTTTCAGCTCTTCTATCTTTAGTGTATAGAAGGGCTACTAATTTCTTGGAGTTAATCTTGTATCCTGCTACATTTCTGAAGGTGTTCATTAGCCATATCACTTCCTTAGAAGAATTTGTGGGTCACTTATGTATACAATCATATCATCTGCAAATAGAGATAGCTTCACTTCTTCTTTTCCAATTTGTATCCCCTTAATCTCCTTTCATTATCTTATTGCTTTAGCTAAAATTTCGAGAGCTATATTGAATAGATAAGGGGAGAGAGGACATCCTTTTCTAGTTACTGATTTTAGTGGGATTACTTTGAGTTTTACTCCATTAAGTTTGATATTGACTGTCAGCTTCTTGTAAATCATCTTTATTATTTTTAGATATTTTCCCTGCATTCCTGATCTCTCTAGGTCTTTATTCATAAAGGAGTGTTGGATTTTGTCAAAGGGTTTTTCAGCATCTAAAGATATGGTCATGTGGTTTTGTTCCTTTAATTTGTTTATATGATGGATAACGTTTACGGTTTTTAGTATGTTAAACCAGCCCTGCATTTCTGGGATGAAGCCTACATGGACATGGTGGATAATATTTTTTATACCTTGTTGTATACGGTTTGCTAAAATTTTGTTGAGAATTTTCACATCAATATTCATGAGAGAAATTGGTGTGTAATTCTCCTTCTTTGTTGTGTCTTTGAGTGGCTTGGATATTAGGGTAATTGTGGTCTCATAGAAAGAATTTGGCAATATTCCTTCAGTTTCTACTGTGTGAAATAGTTTGAGGAGTAACGGTCGTAATTCTTCTTTGAATGTCTGGTAGAATTTGACGCTGAAACCATGTGGACCAGGGCTTTTATTTTTGGGTAGGCTTTTAATGACAGCTTCAATTTCCTTAAGGGTTATAGGCCTGTTTAGGTAATTAATCTGTTCTTCATTTAATTTTGGTAGATGGTACCTGTCCAGTAAGCTGTCTATTTCATCGAGGTTTTCCGTTTTTGTGGAATACAGATTTTCAAAGTATGATCTAATAATTCTCTAGATTTCCTGGGGGTCTGTTGTTATGTCTCCCATTTCAGTACTGATTTTGTTGATTTGAACACTCTCTCTCTGTTTTTTGATTAGTTTGGCTAAGGGCTTATCCATCTTGTTGAATTTCTCAAAGAACCAACTCTTAGATTCATTGATTCTTTGTATTGTTCTTTTTGTTTCAATTGTATTGATTTCAGCTCCAAGTTTGATTATTTCCTGCCATCTACTCTTTCTAGGTGAGTTGGCTTCTAATTGTTCTAAGGCTTTCAGCTGAGCTGTTAGGTCTCTAGTGTGAGATTTCTCTAGTTTTTTCATGTAGGCATCTAGCACTATCAGTTTTCCTCTTAAGACTGCTTTCATTGTGTCCCACAAGGTTGGATATGTTGTGGATTCATTTTCATTAAATTCTAGGAAGACTTTGATTTCTTTCTTAATCCAGAGATGGTTCAGCTGAGTGATGTTTAGTTTCCATGAGTTGATAGGCTTTCTTTGGTTTTGATGTTGTTGAACTGTAACTTTAGGCCCTGGTGGTCTGATATGTTACAAGGGATTATTTTCATTTTTTGTATCTATTAATATTTGATTTATGACCAACAATGTGGTGAATTTTGGAGAAAGTGCCATGAGGTGCTGAGAAATATGTATATTCCTTTGCATTTGGGTGGAAGCTTCTTTAGATATCTATTAAATCCATTTGCATCATAACCTCTTTTAGACTCCTTATTTCTCTGTCGAGTCTCGGTCTGGTTGACCTATCCAGGGTTGAAAGGGGGTATTGTAGTCTCTCAATATTAGGATGTGAGAATCTATGTGTGAATCGAACTTTAGCAGTGTATTTTTTATATAGATAGGTGCCTGTATATTAGGGGCAAAAATATTCAGGATTGAAATTTCCTCTTGACCAATTTTTCCTATGATGACTAAGTAATGACCATCTTGGTCCCTTTTAATTGCTTTTAGCTTAAAGTCTATTTTGTTAGATATTAGGATGGCAACCCTCACTAGTTTCTTAGAACCATTTGACTGGAAAATCTTTTCCCAACCCTTTACTCTAAGCCTGTGTCTGTCTTTGTGGTTCAGGTGTGTTTCTTGTAGGCAACAGAAGGATGGCTTCTGTTGTTGTATCCATCATGTTAGTGTGTGATGTTTTATAGGAGAGTTGAGACCATTGATATTAAGGGATATTAGTGACCACTGTTTGTTACTTCCTGCCATTTTTTTGGTGGTAACTTGTTTGTATTTCCTTTCTCTGGAGTATTCTTCTGTGGAATTATTGATTGTTTGTGGTTTCATGGGTACATCTGGGGTCCTTATGTTGGAGTTTTCCCTCTAATACTTTCTGTAGTGCTGGATTGGTAGATAGATATTCTTTCAGTCTGACTTTGTCATGAAATACCTTGTTTACTCCGTTTATGGTGATTGATAATTTTGCAGGGTATAGCATTCTAGTTTGTCAGCCATGCTCTTTTAGCATCTGTATAACTTCTGACCAAGCCCTTCTAGCTTTCATCATTTCTATTGAATTGTCAGGTGTTATTCTGATGGGGCTGCCTTTATATGTGAGTTGGCCCTTTTCTTTTGCAGCTCTTAAAATTTTTTCTTTGTTCTGTATGTTTTGTGTCTTGATTATAATGTGGCACGCTGACTTTTTTGGGGGGTCATATCTATTTGGTGTTCTGTAAGCTTCTTGTATCTTTATAGACATTTCCTCCTTCAGGTTAGGGAAATTTATTTCTATGATTTTATTGAAAACATTTTCTGTGCCTTTGAGCTGGTATACTTCTCCTTCTTCTATTCCTATTATTCTCAAATTACGTCTTTTCATGGTGTCCCAAATTTCCTGAACATTTTGAGTTATGGCTTTTTTGGTTTTAGTATTTTCTTTGACTGATATATCTATTTGAGCTACTGAGTCTTCCACTTCAGAGATTCTATCTTCCATCTCTTGATGTCTGCTGGTTATGCTTGTATCTGTGGTTCCAGCTTTTTTTTCTTCAGGTATTCTGTTTCCATCTTTGCCTCATTTTGTGACTTTTTTATTGCTTCTATCTCAGTTTTTAGCTCCTGGCATGTTTCTTTCATAGATTTGCTCATCTCTTCCAATTTATTGTTTGTTTTTTTCTTCTATTTTTTTAAGGCATTTTTTTCCTATCTTCTTTGAGAGCTTCAATGATTATCATAAAGGAATTTTTGGTGTTGCTTCCTTCTGTTTCCTCTTCATTGCTCAGTTCAGGGCTTGCAGTTGTAGAACTGACACTTACTTCTGGAGTTGTCTTGTTGTTTTTTTACATTATTATACATATTTTTTGCCCTGGCGTCTGCCCATGGCTTCAGTGGTTCACAATTAGGTGTCTACTATTTAGTTGTGGCACATGGTTTTGTGTGTCTACTGTGACCTCTGAATAAAAGGTCTGCTCAATCTCTACCCCATCTCTGGGTAGGGGGTTTGATTTCAAGTCTTCAATCCTTCTCTGATTGATCAGTTGGAGGAAGGTGGCTGTGCAAATTCCCTCAGCAGCAGCTGGGGGGACCCTGACAGATCGAGTTTATCTCTGTCTCCTACAGAGTGTGTAGGGACAAGCTTCACAGACAGCCCCTGGTCCCTGACCTAGAACCTGACTGGAACACAATTTTTCCTGGCAAGGATTCAGGCACTGGGGCCTGCTGAACCCACCTCACCTTTGGGCGGAGTCTGAGACTGTCTTTCAGAGTAGTCAGTCCTTATTACTTGATCCTTTGAAGGTGGATGGTCTTGCCAAATCCCTCAGCAGCCGCTGGGAGGGACCCTGGCAGACAGAGGTTATCTCTGTCTGCTAAAGAGTGTGTGGGGACAAGATCCACAGACAGCCCCTGGTCCCAGAACCGAAGACACAGGTCTTAATGAGAGTTCATTCTACTTAAGCATGACTTCAAAAGTTAGCTGACTTAACAAATCGTAAATGTAGTGATCCTATTTCTTAATAAGGTCAAATTCTGTTGTTCTGGAATTTGAACAAAGGCCCAGCATGTGAACATTTCAGAAAGAAAAAACTTAATCCTCCGGTAGTCTTTATTTTGCTTAATATAATTTATGGCTTAAGAATTTCATCCTGTGAGTCCACACAGACATGAAATAGTGATTACTCATTCAGTGTTGGGCTGTTTGACAATAATAAATTTATTAATATATACTAGACTTCTCTGAAAATTATTATTTTAAGAAATGAACTGATGCCAGAGAGAATTTTTCCATTGCCCCATAACTATTAATTAGTTATATAAGAACTATTCCTCATTGTGTGATAAATCTATTGACTGAAGTTCTGCCTCTAGTGCTATATGTTTAGCTACTTCAGAGGAAAGAAATCTTCAAGCCTGTAAATGTCATTCTGACCTCTGAATGATCAGTTTTCTTCCTGCATCAAGAGGTTGATTAAAAAATTATTGCCCAAGCTGGTTACCTGTAAGTGCTTTTGAAGCTCATAAAATAATCCAGTCACTTTGGAATCTAATTTTGATATTTATCCCAATAAGAGCCTGTTCATAAAAGAATTAACATAATTTTTGCCAATACCCTGTGAGACATTTATTCAAATTAATTGTTTTTGGCATTGTGCTGCCTGTTTGCTACATTCTCCATTTAAATCTAATTTTGCTTTCTAAAATTTTCAAGGATATTTTATTTTTTTCAATAAACACCAACCAGCACTTTGGATATAAAAGAAAATAATTCTGGGAAATTTTAGATTTCCCATGTATTTTTATTGTGACAAATCTTGGAAACAGGTAATGTGTTTATAAACTTTACTGCAGCTGCCCTGTTTCAGACAGGTTTTGTTGCTGAGGAAAGTACTTGAAAAACTAGCTTATAAGAGGAAAAATTGATCTGGGCTCATGGTTTTAAGATTCATCAGATTGTGGTCACTGGGTCTTCTTACTTTAAAATTGTGTGTTTCAAAGTAGAGCATAATGGCAGAATGAATGTAGTGCAAGTTTACAGCATAGAGAATGAGAGAGGGAGAACCTGCCAATCAGGTATATCTATCAAAAGCACAGTCCCAGTGACTGACTTCCTCCAACTAGACTCCAACTCATAATTTCCATAACTTCCTATCTTAAGTCATTACAATGGGTGATACTAGAACTCTAATGATCCAGTAATTTCCTTAGAACACATCACTTGCAGCAGAGACTTTAATATAAGAGTTTATAAATAATATTTTAACTTTTTAGGGGGTAAGCATTTTTACATAAACTAAGATAAACTGTTACCATCTTATAATATAGGTTTATATAGTAAGCAGTGGAATTCAAAGTCAGTTAACCAATTAGGAACCGAGTTAAAAATAAATAAATAAATAAATAGAATTTACAAATTGAATAAAACAGTCATATATTATCATATACAATCAGCATTGAATATTATTTTCTGAAATTGATTAGCTATCACTCAGACCTTTTATACCACCCCAAATAGCCTTAGAAACATATTCAAAGCATTTCCATTTACTGGAAAAATAGCTTTATGGCATCTAAATAATACAGCTAATAATATAGAATATAGTATAGTATAAATCAAGGCTATTCATTTAATTTTTTCTTTTTTAGGAACCAGCATTGTTATATTATTTCTATTTAGCAAAAAGAATATCTAATTTAGGAAGCTTTTATTTTGATATAATTATAAACTCTGTGATATATTCCAGGATCGTATTGACAAAATTATCAAATCCTAGAAGTGTACCAATAGTTTTCTTTTTACCACTCTTGATCACAGTGAGAATTCTTGATCCTATATACTTGTTTATAAATTTAGTGTCATGATCTCAGAAGGCTTAGTGGTCACATTAGCTGCCATAGCTGTGTCAGAAGTCAGCTGGTCCTTGAATTATCAAGTACAATTCTGTTAAAAACTCTATTTACAGATGAGAACATGTTTAAAGATTAATCTACTCGAAAACATGTTGATGTCCTGGTATGGAGTTCTGTTTAGGGATACAGATGTATAGCTATCTGATTCCAGGTTCAATCATATTTCACACCACTCCTTAACATGAAGGAGAAATTCAACCAAGTGGGTAGGCTTCTTTTCAGATTATGGTGGCTTCCTTTTTCTTGTATGTTATCTGAACAAATAACTGGATGACCCTCACTCAACTAGGGGCAATCTGCATTGGTACAAAATATATACAAATATTATTGTGGTAGCCTTTGCCATTTTTTCTTGATGGAATTTATTTCATGTTCAATATACATCTTCCTCACATGATATAACATTTTTGAGGAAAGGTTGTCTTTGACTGTTTACCATCCAGGAAACTGTATAGCTCCTGAGTGTGTTTTGCACATGTCCCTGAAAATGAAGAGACACAGGAACTCAGATGTCACTGCTTAGTGTAGAACTCAAGAGACAAAACCTTGTGAACTACTAGTCCCTCAAATAATTCTGAATGACAAAGTTTATAGAAGATTCTTGCATTTTTTCTTCAAAAAATCTGAGAACTTATGAAAGAAATAATAACAAAATTCCTGTTTTAAAGATCATTTAGACTCTGTAAAATGTTTCCAATACACATACATAATATATAATAGCCCTTTCCACAAACCTGGAAGAAATAGATACATTTGATTAAAATAATAATTAATACTCCAAAAGACACTAGCTTGGGGGTAATAATTTCCATTTTAATTGGGATTCTTATTTTTCACAGCATATATTCTTAGATATATTGTAGCTATGCTTTTGAGTCTTTCTCTTCAGAGACCATAGTTTACTCATTAGATCAGAACTATTTAAATTTCACCTTAATAAGCTTTCAAGGCAAGTGTGAAGCACAAATGAGGAAGAAAAGGATTTTCACTTAAGTAAATCAAAGAGTTGGTCCATATTAGAGTGCTTAAAATACATTAGTGTTGAATGCCTTTTACTATTAAAAACTCACACATGGTAGCTCTGCAAATTTCAGTCCAACAGTTTCTGATCAACAGTATATTTTCTATTATTATGAATAAAGTCTCATTTTTTTTATCCCTGTATCCCCTTGCTCAAACTTCTTTCCCCCTCCTGCCCCTTCCAGTCATTCACTTCTCCCCATTTCTTTATCTCCTCCGCAGGAAGGACAGGAGGTCACAAGTTCCCAAGGTGGCTTAGTTCAGCATTCACTCCAGGCAAATCTGTTTTCCTCATCCCAAAATCAAGACTGAGTGAGGTATTTTTCTGGAGGGAGTGGGCTCCAAGGTGCCAGTCCAAGGTGCTTCAGATCCCAAGTTGTTCAGTGGTTGTGGTTTGCAGCTTGGACATGCTTTGCTTTTGATTCAAAATCCACTATTGAGTGAATACATTCCCTGCTTATCATTCTGGGTTTGTGAAACCTCACTCAGGAGGATATTCTCCAAATCCATCCATTTGCCTGCAAATTTTAGGATATTATTTTTTCTTACTACTTAGTAGTACTCTATTGTGTAGAGTTTGCTAATCCATTCTTCAGTTGAGGAGCATCTAGGTTGTTTCCAGGTTCTTGCTATTATGAACAATGCTGCTATGAACATAGTTGAGCTAATGCATTTGGAGTGCAAAAGAGCATCTTTAGGGTATATGCCCAACAGTGATATTGCTGGATCCTTGAGGAGATTGATTTCCAGTTTTCTGAGAAACTGCCATACTGCATTCCAGAGTGGCTGAACAACTCCCACAAACAAAGGAGAAATGTTTTTCTTGCTCTGCATCCTCTCAGCATAGGCTGTCATCTGCATCTTTAATCTTAGCCATTCTGACAGGTTTGAGGTGGTATCTCAAAGTTGTTTTGATTTGCATTTTTCTGATGGCTCAAAATGTTGAGCACTTTTTCAAGTGCCTTTCCACCATTTGTAAGTCTGCTGAGAATTCTCTTTTTAGTTCTGAATCCTATTTTCTGATTGGGTTATTCAAAGTTTTGGGATCTAGTTTCTTGAGTTCTCTATATATTTTAGAGACCAGACCTCTGCCACTTGGAAGGTTGGTGAAAAATGTTTTCCCCTATAGGTTGTCATTTTGTCTTACTGACTGTGTCCTTGGCTTTACAGAAGCTTCTGAGTTTCAGGAGGTCCCACTTATTGATTATTGTTCTTAGTGTCTGTGCTGGTGGTGTTATATTTAGGAAGTGGTCACCTGTGTCAATTCGTTGGAGGGTATTTCCCTCTTTCTTTTCTATCAAGTTCAGTGTGGCTGGGATTTTGTTGAGGTCCTTGATCCACTTAGATTTGAGTTTTGTGCAGGATGATAGGCATGGATCTATCTGGATGTTTCTACCTACCAATATCCAGCTACTCTAACACCATTTGTTAAAGATACTATCTTTTTCCCATTGAATATTTTGAGCCTCTTTGTCAAAGATCAGGTGTTCATAGGATTTTGGGTGAATGTTGGGATCTTCAATTCGATTCCATTGACCCACAAATCTGTTTTTATGCCAGTACCAAGCTGTTTTTATTATTGTAGCTCTATAGTACAACTTGAAGTCGGTGATGGTGATGCCTCAGGAGTTTCTTCTGTTGAGCAAAATTGTTTTGGCAATCATGGCTTTCCTGTTATTGCAAATGAAATTGAGTATTGTTCTTTCAAGGTCTGTAAAAAATTGTGTTGGGATTTCTATGGGAATTGCATTGAATCTCCAGATTGCTTTTGGTAGAATTGCCATTTGTACTATGTTGATCCTACCTATCCAGGAACATGGGAGAGCTTTCCATTTCCTGATATCCTCTTAAATCTTTCATCAGTGATTTAAAGTTTTTGACAAATAAATCGGTTGCTGCTTTAGTTACAGTTAGTTATCCAAAGGTATTTAATGCTATTTGCAATTATTTTAAAGGGTGATTTTTCCCTTATTTCTCGTTCAGCCTGTTTGTCTTTAGTTTATAGGAGGTCTACTGATTTCTTTGAGTTCATCTTGTATCCTGCTACATTGCTGAAGGTGTTTGTCAGTTGTAAAAGTTCCCTGGTAGAATTTTGTGGGTCACTTATGTGATAATCATATTAGCTGCAAATAGAGATAGTTTCAATTCTTCCTTTTCAATTTGTATCTCCTTAATCTCCTTGTATTCTCTTCTTGCTTTAGCTAAAATTTCTAGAACTATATTAAATACATAAGGGGAGAGAAGAAAGCCTTGTCTATTTCCTGATTTTAGTGGGATTGCCTTGAGTATTTCTTCATTTGATTTGATGTTTGCTGTCAGCTTCTTGGAAATCACTTTTATGATATTTAGATATTTTCCCTGTATTCCTGATCTCTCCAGGACTTTTATTGTAAAGAGTGTTGGATTTTTGTCAAAGGCTTTTTCAGCATCTAAGGGTATAATCATGTGTTTTTTCCCCCCCGTTGGTTTGTTTATATAATGGATGATATTTACAGTTTTTCATATGTTGAACCATACCTGCATTTCTGGGATGAAGCTGCCTTCATCTTTGTGAATGATATTTTTTATATGTTGTTGTATACAGTTTTCTAGAATTTAGTTGAGAATTTTCACATCAGTATTCATGAGGGAAATTGGTCTGTAATTCTCTTTCTTTGTTGTATCTTTAAGTGGCTTGGGTATTAGAGTAATTGTGGCCTCATAAAAAGACTTTGGCAGTATTCCTTCAGTTTCTACTCTCTGTAACATTTTGAGGAGTATTGGTATTAGTTCTTCTTCGAATATGTGGTAGAATTCTGCACTGAAACCATCTGTACCTGGGTTTTATTTTTTACTTGGCAGGCTTTAAATGACAGTTTCAATTTCCTTTAGGGTTATAATTCTTTTTAGGTACTTAATCTGATCTTCATTTAATTTTGTGGTACCTGTTCAAAAAGGTGTCCATCTTTTCTAGGTTTTCCATTCTTGTGGAATACAGATTTTCAAAGTATGACTTGATATTTCTCTGTATTTCCTCGGGGTCTGTTGTTATGTCCCCCTTTTCATTTCTGATTTTGTTAATTTTGGTTAGTTTAGATAAAGGTTCCTCTGAATTGTTGACTTTCCCAAAGAACTAACTCTTTGATTCATTGATTTTTTTGTAATGTTCTTTTTTATTCAATTGTATTGATTTCAGCTCTAAGTTGGATTATTTCCTGCTGTCTAGTCCTTCTAGGTGAGTTTGCTTCTAATTTTTGTAAGATGTTCCACTGTGCTGTTAGTTCAGTAGTATGGGATTTCTCTAGGTTTTTCATATAGGCATCTAGTGCTATGAATTTTTCTCTTAACACTGCCTTTCATAGTGTCCCATAAGTTTGGGATTCATTTTTGTTAAATTCTAAGAAGACTTGGATTTCTTTCTTAATTTTTTCTTTGACCCAGAGGTGGTTTAGATGAGTGATCTTTAGTTTCTGTGTGTTGATAGGCTTTCTGTGAGTTTTGATATTGCTGAACTCTAACTTTAGGCCATGGTGGTCTGATATGACACAAGGGATTATTTCTATTTTTTTAATATCTATTGATATTTGCTTTATGACCAATTATGTGGTCAATTTTAGAGAAAGTTCCATGAGGAGCTGAGAAATATATGTATTACTTTGTGTTTTGGTGGAAACTTCTATAAATATCTATTACATTCATTTGCATCATAACCTCTGGTAGACTCCATATTTCTTTATTGAGTCTCTGTCTGGTTGACCTATCCAAGGGTGAAAGTAGGGTATTGAAGTCTCCCACTATTAGGGTGTGTGAATTGATGTGGGATTTGAGCTTTAGTAGTGTTTCTTTTACATAGATGCCCTTATATTAGGGGCATAAATATTCAGGATTGAAATCTCATCTTGACCAATTTTTCCTGAGATTAATAAGTAATGTCCATCCTGGTCTCTTTTAATTGATTTTAGTTTGAAGTCTACCTTGTTAGATATTAGTGTGGCAATACCAGCTTGTTTCTTAGGTTCATTTGATTGGAAAAATTTTCCCAACCCTTTACTCTGAACCTGTGTCTGTCTTTGGGGTTGAGATGCATTTCTTGTATGCAGCAGAAGTATAGCTTCTGCTTTTGTACCCATCATGTTAGTGTGTGTCTTTTTATAGGTGAGTTGAGTCCATTGATATTAAGGGATATTAGTGACCACTGATGGTTATTTCCTATTATTTTTGGTGTTAGCTTGTAGGTATCTCCTTTCTTTCAGCTTTTCTTCTGTGGGATTATTGATTGTATGTGGTTTCATGGGTGTATCTGGGATACTTAGGTTGGGGTTTTCCCTCTAATGTTTTCTGAAGGGTTGGATTTGTCGATAGGTATTGTTTAAGTCTGACTTTGTCATGAAATATCTTGTTTATTCCATCTATGGTGATTGATAGTTTTGCTGGGTATAGCAGTCTAGGTTGGTAGCCATGGTCTTTTAGTGTTTATATAACTTCTGATCAGTACCTTCTTGCTTTCATTTTTTCCATTGAATAATCAGGTGTTATTCTGATGCCTTTATAATTCATTTGGCCCTTTTCTTTTGGAGTTCTTAACATCTTTTTCTTTGTTTTGTATGTTTTGTGGCTTGATCTTATGTAGCAAACAGATAAAGCCTAAGCTTGTCTGCTAGCAAGAGTCTGAAATCAGAACCTTGGATGTGATCCCGCCCCCGGAGAGGTATTTTCCTAAAGGGTGTCACAGTAGCTGGAATCTGCTCACCTCTGCTGATCAAACAGTTCTTAAATCTTGATGAGCATAGGGTTCATTTTGAGCATCATTTCTGGGTAATACAATGGTTGTACTCTTGAGAACAGTGCTTTTGTTTCTCATTGGATTAGATTTTTGTGTTTTTGGAAATGTCAAACTTCTCAATTATGAGATAATAGATAGTAGAAGTCTTTGTACATAAACCACTTCTTTTTCAAGTACTTATATACTCATTTTTATGTATTTATCATGTGCTTGATTCTATGTATATGCACCATGTATGTGCAGTCACCTATGAAAGTTAGAAGAGAGTTTCAGATCCTCTTGAACTGTAGTTACAGGTGTTTATGAGCCACTACAAGGATATTGGGAAACAATTTTGGATCCTATGTGATGTAGGCAAATGTTCTGGTGAGCTCTGAGAGCCAAAGTTGCATTTTAAGCTTTAAAATACCATGCATTAGGGATCCATGAAACAAAAATGCCTCTATCTTGCCCAAGGACAGATAATTCCTGAAATGCAAGAGGTTGTTGTTTATGGAAGATAAGAAGCCACACTTTTTGTCATTCTCCTAAACAAGTTTGATTGACCCATCTGCACTGATGTGCTTGATCACATATGGGAGGGAGGATACACAGAGTGTATGCTTGCCCCTTATTGGACCTAACAGGAAATACATCAAACTATGGGTTTTCCTTCTTACTCTACTACAACCCATCATTCTGAGCCAGTTCCTGAAATCTGTGTATGGACCTGGCCAGTGCCCATCCATCTGGCCAGGATTTAATTAAAACTTGCTTCAAATTTGGCTTTAAACTGTGGAAGTGTTCTATTTCTAGATTGATGGATGGAACCATTTCCCAAGATCTCCACAGACTAAATTTTTGTAAAGTATTTGAAATTGCATTTAATTATAGTATTTCCTTCTTCCCTTTCCTCACTCCAAATTCTCCCATATACCATTCTCCAGTCTTCAAGTTTATGACCACATTTTCATCTATTGTTATTATTTGAATATGTGAAATATTATATTATATTTGTATATACATTTATATCTCTAAATATATCACTTCTTAATGGCACCCTGGCAATTTAGTGATGTTAACTGTTTCATGTAATAATCATCTAAACTTTCATTATCCCTTTTGATTTTTTTCTTAAACAAACTGCAGAAGCAAAAAGCATTTCACCCATCTTCTATTTAAACAAAATGTGGTGTAATGATAGGGTATAATTCTGAGGTTGAAAGGAAAGATTAGATGCTATTATTTTATGCTGAAACTTTCGTACTTGACTATATTTCAAAGTATAGCTAGAGTACTTATCAAACTCACTTTCTTATGCATGTCACTTCCTGACACGTGTTTTCTTTTCAAAGCAGAATAAATGACCAGAAAATTGAGCTACAATGTTTATTAAGAATGTATAATTTTTCAAATTTCAATTTTACCATTTCCTAATGTAAATCTTATATTACTTTCAAAAGCTCCCTTTCCCGTATGCTATCCAATGCTTCATTTAACACGATAACTTTTGGGACAATGTGCAAGATTATTTTACTTAAAACTCTTATGCAAAAATACCAGGAATTTCAGAAGCTTGAATTATGAGAGGTGGGTGTTATGAGGGAACACTTCGGTTTGTTGTGAATGCCTTTTCCTCTTTGCATAGCTATATTTAACCTTGGAAACATTTTCTATATCCAAGATACATTTACACAAGTTGGAAGCTCAGTGAATGTTTCTTTTTATAGCAATCTAAAAAGTATTTTATAGAAATATTAGCAGTGACAGAAATGCAGCTTGAAGTGATGCTTGCAATGCTAGAGTGACATTAAAGCATATGACAGCATGTAGGCAGCAGGTCACAAACACATCACATGCTATAGATAAGTTGAGTTTAGAAAATAACTCTAAAGTAGGCATAGTAGTTTATGCTAATAATCCCAGTACTCATAAAGCAGAGACTAGTGAATTTCTCTGAGTCTGAGGCTGCCCTTGCTTGAAACTAAAGTGCAGAAAAGAGGATAGAAAGAACTTAAGAGGAAGAGAATATGGAAGAACACTATAAAATGGTGACCTCTGGTTCTGACATGGCCCATTGCACTCAAGCATGCACAATAGCTATCCAAGATCTACACAACATGCATGCAGAATCAGGCCAGTCAACATCCCAGCATTGGTTGGACTGGGGTTTCCAAGAATTTCCACTCCTAGCTAATAGTGACAATTAAAGGCTTCTGGGTGAGTCTGAGCATTTTGTTTTATGGATGTGGCTGCTGGTAGGCTGTGACCCAGTGGATAGTCTTTACATTTATCAAAATTAATTGGTATGGTATGACCACAAAGGCACACTAAAATCATATCAGGATGGCAGTCCTAAGAGCTTACCAAGTATATCAGACTGAGGGAATAGTATGACACTTTTACTTGGACACCATAAACAAGACACGTAATACTGTTGTTGCAACATCCCTACACCAATCTGTCATCTATCTAGTATATACAACTAGGGAGAACAGAGGGAGGACTCCACATGATCTTAGGGGTTGGGGTTCAGTTTGACTCTGTCATCCAGTCCTGTGATTTCCCTTTACAACATTCAGGGTCCTGGAGACTTGCTTTTGCAGTTCAACTCATCCCAGAGTCTGGGCTAAACAATGACTCATGGCTTAACTTGCAGTACAGACTTCCCACAGAGTTTATTAACTTATTTTCACAAAGATTCTTTCTGCATTCTTATCAGCCACCTGCTTTTAGTTAGAACTCTTAAATATTCTTGAACCTGGCTGCGGCCTCTTTAACCCTTGCAGCTAATCCTAAAACCTTTTGTAGAGGAAGGCAGATTTATTGTAAGATGTCTAGTATGTGACCTGAGAGTTAATATTGGTAATTAGGACAGAAATAAATAAAAAAAAACCCTGTGTTTATCTTGGCTGAATATCAAGGGAAATCAAGAGTAGTTGAGAAATTACTGTCAGTGAATCTAACGTAGTTTCTAAATTCATTGTTAGTCAATAAATTCTGACACTGTAGAAAGACTCAAATATGCTGATCTATCTTTCTGATAGCACCCTTATAATACCAGTATTTTACAATTTTATTTTAACCCAGTATGCAGATTTTCTCCTTTAGTTCTTAAGCATTCACCATGGGGTAAGTATACCATATAATGGCAGAACAAAGCATATAATGCAGGAAATTGGCTTACTATTCCAATTCTTCTTTAATAGTTTTGAATTAAATATTTGAAGTTTCAGAAACTTTTCAGTGATGATAAACATTTATATTATGCAAGACTATATTATTGGGACAAAGCACAAATTCAAATGTCATAGGCTAAGGGTGACACATGTATATCCTGACAAGTTCTTAGGTAGATATAGTGCAAGTCATATTTGAGTTTACATTTACAGTCCTCACTAAAGTTACTGTTCTGAAGTACCAACTAATTCATACTTCATTAAAATGTTGTTTGATAACAAATATGTAAAAGTTAAATTGCTCTGTTTATATATGTGCATATCAATGTATATATGAGAACTCATAAATGTCTGTATGAATATATGTAATCTTGTCTGAATGCAGGGTCTGAGCTGAAGTGAAAGGCTAGACACATTTTCACATGTGTGAAGGAATCAAGATTTATTATGTCTTGAATGTCAAGATTGATCTCTCAAATGTCAAATGTCTCAGAAAGGTGTCTCAGGTTTGGTAGGATAAAATTTATCATTTCTTTTCATGAAACTGTCATTGAATTCCAGAGCTCTTCCACTTTAACTTTAAAGGAGAGTTAACCCTTAGTATCTCTAATTTTGCTTGACTATGCTCTTGCTACCATAGAATTTTACAAAAGCATCACAGGGTAAAACTCCTTTGGTAGTTCTCTTTTCTTTCCCTGGTAATTAGAAATTTAGCCATGTAGGGGACACACACACACACACACACACACACACACACACACAACTTTTTGAAGCTTTATTAGATTTATAGCATTTGTAGTAATATCTTTGAAGAATGAAAAATGTATATTGCAATATACATTTGTTTTGCTCTATCTAGAATGTATAAGGTGAAAATTTCTTAATGCAAAATCTTAATAGTCAAGTTTATATGAGGAGAAACAACAGCAGGAGAAAGTTAAAATCATGCAAAGGAGAAAACCAAATATGTTCTGGTCACATTCTAGGCACAATAGAGCAATTACTTCTACAAGAACGAATTACAGGTAATGATGCCAAGTCTTATTAAGAGATCTGTTTTAGAAGCATGTGGGTTTGGATATGTTATCAAAATGAAAAGTATGTATATGTAAGAACAGAGGTGGTAGATAACTTCAAAGAATCAGTGTTTTCCAGACAGGACAGGGTAAATGTACATATGAACTTACAGGATTATAACAATATACATAACACCTCTACAGGGTCAAGTCAGAGAAAATTAAGGTATGGAGGAGTGAGAGGATGTGGGTAAGTAGGCCTTCCCATAGCTTAGGAATTATGAACATTTGATAACTGCTGGGACAGGAAGAATCATTATTTGTCCTAAAGGAATGGTACCTGGTATATTGACTACACTCCAGGGCAGGCAACATGCCCAGGACTAGGTGGTCAATGCAAACCAGGCAGGTGTTTTACATTTATTATTTTTTTTTGAGCTACAGCAAGAACAGTGAAAATATGAAGCATGAAGAGCAGAGGGAATGAAGCTATGAAGCTGGGTGGGTAGGTAAGTTTAGGAGGATATGAGAAGTGTTAGGGGAAAGAGATGAATAGGACGCAAATACTATAATCTATATTATAGAAAGTGGCAAGCATCTTGCTAAGCATGATTGAATAAAGGTTTCCTTTCCCCCAGGACTACACAGCAAGTTATTTATAGATGAACTTCTCAAAGAAAAAATAAAATTATTAATTTTCCTTGGATCCCACTCCCCCTAGAGGAACACCTGACAAAGTCTTGAGGTTGCTGGGAGAAAACGGGATCTGCCAGGCGTGGAGGCTGTACTAAGCAATACTGGGACAGTGGGACCTTGGGGGTGTCAGCCGCCTGCCCAGGGAGGGGATGGGGATTTATGGAGAAGAGAGAATAACCTGATGTGGTGAGAGGGGGAAGGGACCTTGAATAAGGATATACAAGGATAGAAAGTGTGACTTCATTGTTCATAATAATAAAATAAAAAGTAAAAAATGTATTTGCATGGGTTGAAAAGGTTAGGCCAGTTGAAAGTCTTACAGTGCTGTGACAAACTTTGTAATTTCTTCTCAAATACCTGGGACTGTTTTCCATTTTCTCCAATCTTCTTGTATGCTTAACATTCCTATTTGGCTTATCTCTGAAGTAAATCAAACCATTAAAAATGTATTATGCTTGAGATAATTAGGCTTTCAAAACACAAAATGAAACATCTTAGTAAATTATTGACAGATGAAAAGAAAGCAAATTGCGTAAAAGAATGTCAGAATTTCTTTGTAAAGAATCATAATGAGATAAAATAATGATCATAATAATTAACAACAAAACAATAATAATACAGAAAAATTGTCAAAGAACAGTAGTAGGGCAGAACAGAGCAACACAAATTCAATATGTGTACATGATTGTTTGAAGATTTTTTTTGTGTAGCTTTCAAAAAGATTATTAAGTAGTTAAGAAAATTCTTCACACCATTTCAATTACTGAGATGAGATGCCAAAGGTGAACTCCAGAATGAACAAAGGATCATTTGAAAGGCTTTGGCATGAACTGAAGAAGACAAAGAGATGATAATGCAATAACAATAAAGAAACCAGCTAAATAAATTTGTACATATTTTAAAAGAGGAGCATTAGAAAGTGGCAAGCATCATGCTAAGCATGATTGAATAAAGGTTTCCTTTCCCCCAGGACTACACAGCAAGTTATTTATAGATCCAAAGCAAGCTCCAACAAAGATGCAGAAAAGTTAACAGAAATTGTCACTATCAGGTACAAGAAGCTGAAGTAAGTTTATGAAAAGGAGCCTAATAAATTGCAATGATGGATGAAAGAAGTAAGTTAACACTCTAAGGACATGAACCAAGTCAAATAACCCTGGACCTAGAAAAGTTTTGACCAGTAAGGGAAATTTTAATGGAAAATTTAGATGAATGATTCATAATTTCAGATGGTACCAAGAATATTATATACAAGCAATTGTTTTATAGAACTCAGTAAACTAAAATGTTTGTTTTCTATTGATGCTCATGTTTGACTTCTATTCTGACCACTTGATCTCAGAATGTTTTGATTCAGAATGAAAATTAATAAGAGGAGGTTGCAACCATTTCTCAGCATTCTTTATCTGTTACTTGTTTCCTAACTGTTCAAGGATTCTATTAATTCAGGATTTTTTTCTTGGGCATAAATATTGGTTTGTTGTTGTGTTTTATGGTTATGTTCACAGAAACAGAACATTGTGAAGATGTAGAAATGAACTCAAACTGTAAAAAGAAGCCATACCCTTATAGCTAAATGTTAAGAATTTGGTTGATTTGTTGATTTGGGAAAACCAAATAGAATTTTTTCCTACTTTTCAATTTTTATTTTTCTTTTTTTATTTAAAAAGTCTTTTCATATCCACTGCTGCTCCCTCTCCCTTTCCTTCTACATGTCCTCCCTCAGCCTCTTCCCACCCCATCACCCATCCATTCCCCAGGAAATGCAGAGTCCCAAGGTGGATCAGTTCACTCTGGCATATCCAGTTGAGGTAGGTCCCAGTACTAAGGCTGAGTTAGGTGTTCCTCTGTAGGAAATGGGCTCCAAGATGTCAATTCATGCACCAGGAACACTCTGATCCTACTGCAAGAGGCTCCACAAACTGCCTACATCGTTTGACAGTCCTCTACCTTTGGAAGGTTTAGTTCTTCTTTCTGAAGATTCCTCAGTGATTGTTTCTGGTTGGTTATTTCTGGTTGATTGTTTCTGGTTCAGTGAACTCCCAATAGCTTGGGTCAGCCTTCTCTATGGGTCTCCTCTCCTCTTCATGATCCTGATTCTTTTGTACATATACTCTCTCTTCTCTCTCTCTTCAGCTTGACCAAGATCTTGACCTAGTGTTTATGTATGGATCTCTGATTCTGTCTCTATTCATTGCTGGATGGAGGTTCTATCATGAAAATTAGGGTGGTCATTTATTTGATGATAGGGGAAGCCCTGCTTAGGCACTCTTCTACTATTGCTTGGAGTCCTAGCCAGGGACATCTTGTGGGTTCTTGGAGGTTCCCTTAGCATCAGGTTTCTTTCTAACACTTTTTTCTATTGTCTGTTATATGGTAATATTCTAGTCTCTGGAGATGTTCATGACTAGATTATAAAAACATAAGGAGATACTTAACAGTAGCCAAGGCAATCATAATATAAAATGTAAAATAGAAGACCACATTGATAGAACTAGAGTAACTAAATTGAAATTGATTAGTGATATCCAACTACTGTGAGATTTAAGAGCAACTCTAACTTTTTCATATTGTTAAGGAAGTTCAGGGTACCACAAATATTTTTTTACAATGCCCAGATACTTCAGAACTTTGCTCTGTAAAAAATTATATAAGACTTTCACATAGGAACAATCAGAACCCTCATACTGGAAACATTCCCATCTACTAATTAAAAGATAAAAATATGTTGGTATAACTATATACTAGAATATCACTTAGCAATATGAAAAAACAAGTTTTCAATATTTATAGCATGAGTAAATCTCTAAAAATGTAAGAAAAACAGATATCATTTGTATGTATTATGCTTTTTTAGTTTTAAATATTTATATTTCCTTTTGTGATTTTTAAAATTAGTTATTATTTACATAGATGTTATTTTTTCATATTGAAGATTTTTTCATGTGTCTGTTTTGTTAGCAATTGTTTATGTGATTTTATTCTTTTGAAATGTTTACAAACTTGTTTCTATGGAGCATAGTGAACAGCCAGGAATTTTTAATACATGGATCCAAAGAAATCATGTTTTATATTCAGTTATGGGGTGAAATAGTCTGCAGAGATAAATTAGATAAAATGCACTGGTATTATTAGAGTTTCCATGTTTCTACTCACTATGAGCATGCTGAGTAGAGGATGCTTAAAGTCATCAGTAATAAATGCGTGTTTATTTAATTCTCTTTTAACATTCATTAGTATTTATTGCAGGAACTCTGACTTACTGTTCCCAGGTGGAATTATGCTTATAGCACTTATGACTTCTCTGTGAATTCTATATGTGTGTCTTTAATCATACTCTGCTCCACATATTATGGTTTGGCATTAGTATCCCCACTCTAGCTCCCTTCTCATTATTTTTTTCATCACATATCAATGTCACATACGCAGGAGCATGAACACATACACACAAACACACATATACTTTTTACTTTAATTTTTCGTTATATTTAGCTTTTGTAAGCCACATATAGCAGGATCTAGGTCTTTTATGTTTATGTATGTGACTTTTAATATATATGCATAGACATTTATATTTGTTATGCTTCTATGTACAGTTTTAATCATAATATCTATTCTCTAGTTATTTTCGATTTTTGTTTTTTTTTATTATTTGTATAACAGATTTTACAGGTTCTATTTTACTATTATTTTTGCTTGTTGGTTATTTTTTGGTTAATTAGTAATGATTTGATTTTTTCTTAGGTATTTAATTTTTTTCAGCCTGTGTATGACTTAATAATATGAAGTATGTTTAAACCTTTTTTGCTTCTATACTGAATTTTTGGTTTGATTTTGCTCTGACTCATCATATAGTCTTTACAAGCATTCTTTTTTGCTATTTACCACCAATGATCACATTAACAATTGAGAAAAATTACACTATACACTCACTCTTTTATTTACCACTCTGGCTTTTATCATCCAAGTTTCTCTTTAGTGTTATATATATTTTATGCATTTTTGTATTGCAATTATATTAGTGATGGATTCTGTTTGCTTTTTTGGGTTGTAATAGTCATTATTTTGTTCTTATCTTTAGAGGAGACTTACTCCAGAGATAAAATTGTCATTGAGAATTTTTTTATTTTATTTATTTTTTTTCTTTATTTTGTATTTATCAAAAACAACAGTAAAAAGAATTTAAAAAAAATGCCGAAGAGTTAACAATAACTATACAGAGGATAATAATCATAAGCATGGCTTATCAAGGGTGGAAATGCAAATAAGATTACTACACATATATTTTCTTTGTGTTCAGCTTTCTCTCTGAATTTTTTTTTCCATCCCTGTATATCCTTATTGAAGGTCTCTTCCCCCTCCCACCACATCTGATCATTTTTCTTCTCTGTAACTCCCCATCCCCTCTCTTGGCAGGGAGCCGACAGACCTATGGTCACACTGGCCCAACAATGCTTGGATCAGTCTTCACTCCCGGCCAAATCCAGTTTTGTCCCCCCTCCCTCAAGTGTGAGTCAGGTGTTCCTATAGATGGACTGGTGTTTGAAGGTTCAGTCCAGGGTGTTTCTGATCCCAAGCTATTCAGTGGTTGTGGTTTGCTGCTTGGGCATGTTTGGCTTTTTTTTTTTCTTGTTTGTTTGTTTAGAGACCACTAGTGAGTGAGTACATCCCCTGCTTATCTCTCTGAGTTTGTGATACTTCGATCAGGAGGATATTCTCCAAATCCATCCATTTGCCTGTGAATTTTAGGATATCATTTTTTCTTACTGCTGAGTAGTATTCCATTGTGTAGATGTACCACAGTTTGTTAATCCAACTTCAGTTGAGGGACATCTAGGTTGTTTCCAGGTTCTTGCTATTATAAATAATGCTGCTATGAACATAGTTGAGCTAATACCTTTGGAGTGTGAATGTGCCTCTTTAGGGTACTCCTTTATGATTAAAGCCCTGGAGACATCAGGAATAAAGGGAGAATACCTAAATATAATTAAGGCGATTTACAAGAAGCCGACAGCCAGTATCAAAC
The DNA here is from genome assembly GCA_004025045.1 of Sigmodon hispidus. Classification (NCBI taxonomy): domain Eukaryota; kingdom Metazoa; phylum Chordata; class Mammalia; order Rodentia; family Cricetidae; genus Sigmodon; species Sigmodon hispidus. The sequence goes on from PVIH01018859.1 coordinate 37,053, forward strand.
TTAATGGAGAAAAACTCAAAGAAATCCCACTAAAGTCAGGAACTAGACAAGGATGTCCTCTCTCCCCTTATCTATTCAATATAGTTCTCGAAGTTTTAGCTAAAGCAATAAGGGAACGAAAAGAGATT